>OW121703.1:22363713-22549528 GCA_933228785.1 Lasioglossum pauxillum | reverse complement strand
GTCCTTGTCGTGCCATCTAGCGGCTGAGCTCGGTAAGTGGCGTGCGACCGTCACTATATGGCAACATGGCGGGACTCTTACCCGTGAAAAGCATTCAGAATGGCTCAACTTTGAACACTCATAACTTTTGAACCATTGATCTTCTAGGATCGAAACTGTGATTTTTGGCACTTTCTCGACCAAATCTACTGCATTACATAGGAAAAAGGTTGACATTTTTGGATACCAAATTTACAGTTTAACCATATCAGCAATTCCCAGATAGCCAAGCGATCCTCGCGCACAGATCGAGCCCGGTGTGTCGGGGTCAGGTAGACGGGCCGTACGTCGCTTGAATGGGCAAAAGGCACACGATGGCTATAATCTGAGGAGGGCACTTATGACCGTGAGGGCTCGTAACGTTCCCTCGGCGCAAACCCGGCACAAGCTTCCCCTCGGCCCGTCGGTCCTGATTTCTGCCAAATTTTAAGTAGGTCCGAGATTGTAAGAGGGCAGCATGGTCGCATTAATGTGGCGAATGTCGTAAAATTTGGCAGAAATCAGGACCGACGGGCCGAGAGCAGCTTGTGCCGAGGGAACGTTACGAGCCCACACGGTCATAACTGCCCTGGCCAGAATCGAGAATTTTGGCTATCTGGGTTATAATTCTACAGAACATGTATACAATAATTATAATGATACATGTATCAACAATTATATTAAGTAATTGTCCCATATGTCTTTCATTATTTAATTGTCGATGTGTAAATGGATTGCAAAATTTATGTAGAAAATGAAACTACATATTCTTCAAATCTTTTCTTTTATAGTAGTCGATTTGTCCGAAGATCTAATCGAACAACAAATAGAGCAATGAATAATTCTAAAGGGTACTACGTATTATATAGACTATACTATATGTCTCAGCACTCTGCACACGGAAAATTCTGTTTCTGTACTCTATAATTCTCAACTCTGTTTCTACACTTTTAGCTGTAAATATAATTTCTGTTCTTTAATGTGATTTCTCATTTACTCAATCAGTCTTTTATGCAACCTCGCCACCTTTAACTTTTTGTCGCCTTAACTGTTGGAGAACCGTTTATCCATGTGACGATCGACATACAAGACTGAGGTTTCTCAAGACCCACTATACTTTTACTAGTCAAACATCGACGCGCAAACCATTATTTAGACAAGCGGTTACATGTTGCCGAGAGAAATGTATTCGAGCATAATATAATATTTAATAATAAATACAGTAATGTTTCTATCGACGCAAAAAGGCTGTACACGCTGGACGCAAAAAATATCCCCTTCACTGTAGTAATTTGATCTCGGCTCGGGTATATCGGTGTGAACCACTACTAATGCGATGCGAAGAGTCGCATTCGTCGCCATAGTTCAAAGGTCCGCGCGTCCTCACAATGTAACACTAATATTTAATCTTTTTTATTATTACTTATTTTTTTATGAAACTTTCATCAATATATTCGTGGCGTTTTTCTGTTTAAGAAAGACCAAACACGATGTAATTTCAACTGTATTTAGTGGTTTAATTGACGATGAACGTTTCAGGCGCAAAGAAAGATAGCGTACCGGAAAGAAAGGGACGCAGACAGTCGCAGTCGCCAGCACAGTTTAAAATTTAAATGACGATGAACGTTTCGGCGCAAGGAAGGACAGCGTATGAGAAACAAAGAGACGCGGAAAGTCACAGCCGCCGGCACAGTTCAAAGACCCGCGCGTGGTCTCGCTTTACACGCGCTGTTCTTCTCTACGTTCAGCTCGCCCTTTGAAGCTCAAAAAAATAGTTACCCGTCTACGATCGACACAACCGAATCCCCCTGAGGCTTTTGCGTCGATAGAGACATTACTGTATATGTAATTCTTGTTGCCGAATCTAACGTTTAATCTATTGCCTCGCCAACAGGGTGGGTCAAATAACTTTTAGTACAACTGGAAACGGGGTGATTCTACATAAAAATAATGAAACGAAAATCTAGAATAAACCGTCTTTTTTAATTTAAAAAAATTTTTTAAAATTGACTTGGAATATTCGCCCGGTATCCGTCTGTCAGTACTCGGAAGGAAGCCGTCTGATTGGTCAGATGAACACAGTTCAATCACACGCATTCTCGGTATTCGCTGAGAAGATACCTACTACTACTTTAGGTGTATTGCAGGGATGGGCATGTTTGTCTTAATGAAGACAAAAATGCAAAACCGTCCCCACCATAGCGCCTAGTATCCCTCATCAACATCCGTCGTTACCATGGAGGAAGGACGCGCTTCGTCCGTCGTAAGCAGTGTATCGTGCATCGCGTATCGCGGCGAAGACGCCCGCTGCATGAAAGGGAGATAGGTGGAAGAAGCAAGAGTTTGAGGGGTCCCTATCGTGCCAAGCTAACAAAGCTTGCCGATCCCCTCCACCAGAGTACCCACTAAAAACACACGCCCGCCTAAGCTACAGGGGAAGTGCCTGGATCACGCGAGTACTCTACAGGTCACTTCCCAGCTAAACATACATCCCTCGAGGGAGGGGTTAATCTCCCCCGCTACCTAAGCTAATCGGACTCCGGGCGGATGGACCCGCCCGGTGTCCCCATCCCTGGAGCCTTCGGATTGAGCTTCCCGAGTCCCAGCTCAGTCCACTCACAGCTCCCGGTGCCATCGTGCCCCGCTCCGAGCGGGATCCGGAGGTCCCCGCCCCGGTCAGAACAAGAGGGCACCGACGCCGGTAAGGGAGGATCGTCGGAGGCGTAACCGAGACGCCCCGACCCTCCTCACCCCACCCCCGCGCTCCATAGGGCTCGGCTCCGGGGGTGGACGGCGCCTCATCAAGACTTGGGTCTAAAGGCGCCGGCCCACCCCGGAAGCAGTTAAATTCCTCCCTGTGGGCTAGGGTCAGCTCATCCCCCGGCCCCTCCCTTCCTCCGCCCCCCAGGACGGGCGCACATCGTGCCCATCCCTGGTGTATCGCATCGCGAACATCCTGTATGTTGATCTTCGAATGCTTTCATTGCCATTCAAAGCTTACCGTCGTTAAACGTTGTTAATGTCGTGTCCTATCTCATGTATTCGAAAAAATTTTTTTTGAACATCAATACAATTGTTACGAGCCAGGGCCACGAGCAGCACGAGTGGCCGGCGTAGGGTTGTTACCCTAGGAATATGGTATCAATTTGTTAGTTAAGGAATGCGGACGAACCCAATGCGAAATTGGGGAGCCGCTAGGATTATAGACAGCGAGGACGAACCTGACGCGAAGTCAGGGAGCCAATAGGAGGTTGTATAAGAGCACAGACGAACCTGATGCGAAACCAGGGAGCTCTTAGAATGCGGATGAACCCAATGCGAAATTGGGGAGCCGCTAGGATGGATAAATATCTGTTTGGACAATTCGAATGTTGCGAATGACCTGATGCGAAATCAGGGAGTCGCTAGGATAATTAGTAAGCCTCGTAACTAGTATAATTTAATTGATACAATCCGAGCGGTAAGATTGTATCGTGTGGGGACGTTCAATTACTTAATTAGGATATTGGACAATAATTGTGGGTTTAATGAATTCGTGTTAATTATCAAAGAACACAAATATATTCTTACTATAGAATTCGTATGTATTACAGTTGTGTAATTGTCGCGAATTGAGTGAATTTAGAAAAGAAAGAATTGAAAGATGGTATTACCTAAACTAAGATGCACGGTGTTGACGCACTGGCAATGCGGGGGTCTCGGAACAACCTTATCACTGCCTAATAGATGTTATACCGAACTTACGGAATCTATACGGTTAAACTTTTGATTCGAAAGGAACAAACGCCCGATCTCACTGGTAGTTGACTTCCGAGATGCAGCACGACGCGACACGATTCGTGATTACGACAGTACTAGCCCACGAGAGTAGAAATGTAAGGGCTTATATAGGCCTGCAATGACGGGTGGTACTTGTCAGTACTCTTCAAGTGAACAGTCGTATTTTGTCAACGACCAGTTGATCGTGCGTATGTTTGGGCCCTAAACTAAACTAAACAGCTATGTAGATTTTTCTAGGGTAGCTCTGTTCGTTTATCTAGGACGGTTCCTGCCAAAGATGATATTGAACACCTGTTCGTCATCCGTAACACAATCATTTATTCCATTCATTTAATTGTTCAGTTGACCCAATAAAAATAACGGTAAATATTACGTTTAGCGGCCCCAGCTCCAATGACCATGAGCTTGAAATATGTTGTCAAGGTCACCCTCCTGAGTAACCTTTAAAATGTTTTAGACGTTGCTCGTTGTTTAGTAAAAAATTATTAACAAAATTACATCGATGCTACTATATTCTAATTTACCTGTACGTGCATATGCGAGATCTTGATTTCGACATTTATTTTCAAGGACACTCTTCCAAAAAACCTCCAACAGGTTTTAACCGTGTCTAATTGTTCCCTGTTGTATACGGTTAACTATTGGAAAAGCAACAATTTCATCGCTATGCAATGGGTTAATATTAAGGTGGAATTTCCTGCGCGTCACGACGCGACGCTGCATTTTGCAATCCCCGAGCCTTTTATACTCCGTAAGTAAAACTTCATCAGAAGTGATCGCATGCGTCTGCGTCTGTTCGCCGTTTGGCCGCGTGTGTCCACGTCTACTCCCGTGGTGGTCGTGGGATCATTTTCTTTTCTCTTCTGTTCTGTAAGTACGAAGAAAAAGAAGATGATGATGACAAGATTCTGAATGATGGTAAAACATTTAGAATATGTTTTAGACTGAATAGAGAACAAATGGATTTTGTTTTGTATCTTGATTAATTAAATGAACTCAACATTACTATATACAGAGTGTTTATCTGAAAACTTTCCAGCCGAATATCTCAAAAAGTATGAAAGATATTAAAAAAGTGTAAAACACGTGTCCAATTATTTCGAGGGGGAAAGAGGGGGACAGTATCAGTTTCTTATTTGGGTGGCGTTTTCAAGGTCATTTGAAGGTCAACTTTTGTTTTTCAAATGGAAACCTATATTTTTTATTATGGGATCTTATTGTACGTAAAAAGAACAGCAATTTTCGTAGGAATTTTTTTTATCTGCGCACTTTTTTCTCCGCAGATTTCCATTTGAAAAAACAAAGTTGACCTTGAAAACGCCATCCACATAGAAAACTGATACTGTCCCCTTCTTTCCCCCTCGAAATCCTTGTTTTACACTTTTTTAATATCTCATACTTTTCGAGATATTCGGCTGGAAAGTTTTCAAATGAACACCCTGTGTATGTGTTATACATATAGGGGGAGTCACCAAACGTTATCATCTCAAATATCTTTGTTGTTTTCAAAGATACATTAAATGTCTTGAGGATAAAGTTGAATGCTAAAATGGAACCCATACGATACAAAAAAAATTTTTGTTTTCATATAATTTTTGTTAGAGATATCAAGGTTACCTTCAATTTTTTAAATGAAACCACCCTTTCTTAAACACCTACAATGATATTCCCTTTAATTACGAATTCAGTGACTGTAATTACTCAAGGTCATTTAAGGTCACGGACAGATAAAAATCCGATGAATTCCTGATATAGTAATATGTGAAACGGATGAAATTTATGACGAGCCAGAACTCGTATTACGCAACTTTGATCTCGTACTGACATGTGGATTGACAGCTATAGCTGCTAAAATAAATATTAATTTCACTGTCTTCAGTAGTCATGGGATTCTTTCGTTAACGCTTTCTTATATCTACACTTGTAGTATTCCTAAGGAACTTGTAGATATTAGTAAAAGTTAGCCTAGAAGGAGTGTTTGACTCAGGGTACCTTTCTTCATAAAGCAATCGGAACTGCAATGCATTTTGTCTGATTCCCAGTAAGCCGTTACCATGTCACACCTTTCAATCATTGCGTTTGGAAACATACTGTTAGTAAATAAATCGCAACGTAATCGGCTAGAGGATGTTTGAAAAGATTCCATAGCATCGAAGGACCTTAGCATGCTTACTAGAAGTCTCACTGCTGATAAACGTATTCTGCTCCCATATTTTAGCTTGTAACGGTTGGTTGTCGCGGGCCGATTAGTGTCCGCAGCAAGGCCTTCCCACTGAAAGCTCAGAGCTGTCCAGGGTCGTATGGGAAGGCTAGGAAGGGTTTCAAACAGTCTTTATTGTACTTTACTGCGGGGTCATCGTACTCAACGGGCGGCGACAGGATCGCGGCTTCCTACAGAATGCGACAACGGTTAGTAGTCGGAAAATTTGATATGGGAAGCGGGCGAACACCCGTGAGACAAACCAGGGTGGCGGCGCTATACAGCGCTTACAAGTCACGCGTTTGTGAGCGCGCTGTGCGCGGGACCCAGAACTTATCGCGGAAATCCAATGTCTACGATTACTTCCTGGTATCACATGCCGCGGACACGCTATCACACGGTGACGGTGACGAATGCTCGTGGTACGAGCGCAACGGAGACGGACGCTCGGGAAGCGAGGGCGACGGAGATGGACGCTAGGAAAGCTAGCCCGACGAAGACGGTAGCTCGGGAAACGAGCGCAACGGAGACGGACGCTCGGAAAGCGAGCGTGACGAAGACGGACTCTAGAAGAACGAGCGTGACGGAAAGTTGCCTCGACCTGCTCAAACCAGGTTGTGGGTTCGTTTTTAAAGAATACGGGCAACTTCGGCGTGCGGTAACTATCCGTACAGCTGGAAGACGCTGACTCGCATTGGACCTCTAGACGTGCGATTCTTTCCTCCGGCGTGGGGAGCGACATGGTTTCGACTAGAGTATACTTTACCCGAAAACACAGAAAACATAAAAATAAAAGTTCACCACTTGTGGCTTCCACGTGGCGTCGATGGTGGTCTCCACTCGGCGGCAACAACTGCGGCAATGGTAGTACCCACGCGGCGGCAGCAATGGCGGCGATGATGGTACCCACGTGGTGCCGGAAACGCCGGTGACGATGGATTCACGCCAGGATGGCTGCAACGTGCAGCGAGCGGCCTGCTCGCCGCCTGGAAACAGCAACCGTTGATTACGGCAAGTGGATTACTCGCCGCCAGGAACCTTCTTCTTACAGGTGAAATTCAGCGCCGGCCGAATTTCAGCGGGAACTTCCGCATATGTGCGACCAAATTTTTCTTGCGGAAAAATACTGCGTGCATGTGGAACGGCAGCAGATACGATGTCCAAATCACGAGGCGTCCAAGACCTCGCGTCCTCTTCGGATTCAAACACGACGAATCATGTCGGGGCCACCAATTGTAGGTATTTTATCTCTCGGAGTTATAGGGATTGCGGCCTACTACCGCTTAGAATCGAGGAGTTGGAATTGAATCACTACTGCGTGTATAATATTAATACTGCGCATTATTAAAGCTATCGACGATTACAAAAGGCACGTGTTAACCTACCGAGGCAACCGCGGAAATTCTATACAGGATGTTCCAAAATTCCTGAACTTCCCGGAAATGGGAGGTTCCTGAGACCATTCGAAGCGATATTTTCCTTTGCAAAAACGTTATCCGCGGCTTTGTTTAGGAGTTATTAACGAAAAACACGGACCAATCTGAGCGCGACCTAGACGCGAGTTGGCACAGTCGGCCAATAGACAGTTGGCGCGCTGGCTGACTGTGCCAACTCGCGTCTAGGTCGCGCTCTGATTGGTCCGTGTTTTTCGTTAATAATTCCTAAACAAAGCCGTGGATAACATTTTCGCTAAAGATGGTCTCAGGCAGGGATTCTAACCCGACGACTAACCCTAACCCAAACCCGGTTAACCAAGGAAGGTTACTGTAACCGGCTGTAACCCATACTATCCTCGAGGGAACGGTTCTCAAATCTTAGAGAGAGCGGGTTAACCCGCTCGGAGCGGGTTACTATTAAATAGAGATTCACGGAATATAACCCAAATCGTAAAGTATTTATAGCTAACATAAATAAACAGGTTCAGGTAATAATTATATTGAAAAGAGCTTATTAAATAAAATTATTAAATATATTTTGCAATAAAAACAATAATAATAACAATAATTTTCAAAATTAAAGATCGAAGTCGTTTGTCCGAAGTATTAAGATGTCATCTATGATGTCACTATTTAACCGTGACCGTTGATCGTTCAATATGTATTTCAATCCAGAAAATAATCTTTCTACCGACACTTGGGTTGCTGGCACAGCATGTACAATTGTAGATAGAATATATAATTCAGGCTGAACATGTTTTTGACGTTCCCAATATTCTATGATATTTTGGCTTCTGTCAATTCTTGGCATTATCCAAAACGTATGAAGAGAATTTTTTATGTCGAAAGCGGCTTGGACGCGGACGTCATTTTTGTCTTCGACTTTCTCTGATAACAGTTTGTCCATGTCATCCATTTCGATTTCGGAACACGTACTAATACTAGAAGTTGGTGTCATTTCAGGAGTTTCCAATAATTTCGATACCTGTATGTTTTCGTGATGTTCCCATATATTTACTAAGTGACGTATAGCTTTTTGTTTGTCTTCTGTTGACAATAAAGTTTTATATCGCGGGTCAAGAAAAACCGACGCTACTAATGCGTCATTGTCAAGAAGTATTTTCTCTCTCACATTAATGGAATTGCTTAGCATGATCGCATAGTCATTTTGAACTTTTTTTATGTTTAATTTTAGTTCAATCCAAATTGCATAAAAATCTGCCATTGTCAATTGTTCATATTGCAAACGCTTTGTTGCAATAGTAGCGGGTTGTAATATATTTACTAATTCTTGCACAGTGTCCCATTCGAAGTCTTCTAAACTAGCTTCATTTATTTCTGTGCAAAAATTTTTTAATTCTAGAAGTCGCTCTAACATATTAAATGTTGAGCTCCATCGCGTTACACAATCTAAAATGGGAATTTTTAATTTCATTTTCCTTAATGCTAAGAGGATCGGAGAGCTTCGTAATTTTTTTACAACACAACGAACTTTTTGCAAAACACTATGAATATTATTTTCTTTAATAACATCTTGTATCGCCAATTGAAGTGTGTGCGCGACACATCTCACACCTATTACTTTTAAATTTCTTTTTTCATTGTCAAATAAACATTCTCCTTCTAAATAAAAATCATCCGTGTACTTGTCAAAGATGCGTGCTTCATCTGTGTTATTGCAATCATCATCATTATCATTTTTATTTTGATCTTTTTCGATAAGTCTAATCATTTTTAGCATATTTGCCCCATTATCTGTTGTTACTGTATATATATTATCTATATCCAGTTGGTATTCTAATAACGTATTAATAATCATATTTTTTAAATTTATTGCTGTACTTCGATTAAAAATTTCTTTTACGCCCAATGTACGAATTATAACTTTTCCGTTTTTAATATATTGCAAATTTATGCCCAAAAATGACCTCAAATGTCTTGTTGCACTATCGATTTTGAGACTAATTAGTTTATTTTTCATTTCTGATTGCATTAGTTTTCGAAATTCTGTTGCTTTCTTATTAATTGCATCCCGAATATTGCTTGTGTTTATAGTAACAGGAATGTCTATTATTTCCATAATCGGATCAATTATTTTTCGAAATCCGGAGTCTTCAATAATACTCAACGGTCTACCATTTTTTGTTACTAGCTCTACGCATGCCGATATCAATGATGCACCCGAAAAGTTTAACATCTTTGACGGCACCGCAGTTTCAGAACGATTTTCTACCGATTTTCTTTTTTTATTTATTTGTTTTTTCATTTCTATTACAGTAAACTCATTGGCGTGATTATATTGTAAATGCCGCGTGAGATTACCGGCATGTTTTCCCTAAAAATTAAAAAATAGAAAATCAAACAACAAAAAAATAGCAATTTCAACGTAATTGTGTAAAATATATGTACAATATTTGTTGAAAAAAGGCATATACATCAATGCTGCATAAAATTATTTAAAAGTTACATATACACTATCATACAACAGAACGAGTTGGAGGAATTACATTAATTGTAAATTGTAAACTTTATGGTCAACTTACCGTTAATTCTACATCGCATCCTTCAATAAGGCACTTAGATTTTCCAACAGTTACATCGTAACAAAAATATTGTCGCACAGGATGTGCACGATCCATTTTATTAAGCAACTAATTAAATCTGAATTATAAATGAAACAATGAAACAATTTGAACTATAAATGCTTTCAACACAACGTGTGAAATAAGAATGGGACTGGGTGGGCAACCCATGACAATAGAAAATCGAAAAACAGTTGATAAATCTTTTCTCCGTTTCGTTGGTTTCCGTTCCGGGTCAAACAATTGCCAATCGACACTCCAACAACAATACCACAATACCAGGTATTCTTGGCTCATTATTGCCTTATTATATACATTGTGACGTTGCAAGTCTGCGACGTCACTTCTCCGTTTGAGAAACGGTCAAACAACCGTATCGGGAGTGGACCGGACCGACCGTTAGCGATTGCGAGAACCACCCGCAATTTTGAGCACTCCTTAAGGAAGAGGTTCGGTTCGAAGATCGCTCCTAATGCCATCTATGGCACGCGCCGAGAGCGGCTACTTTCAGGAACGTGCCTAGGGAGCGACAACTATCGTAAAGGCGCCCCGCAACAGAGGATCAACAGGACGACAAAATAGTGGCCGTAAAACAAAAACCATTCCGGATCCGGAGAGGTGGCAAAGGGCACCGCCGCACACGAGTGAGGAAGCTCGGAGGCGACGATGTGGGACGAAGGGGTCACACTTGCGTAACATCGGGCATTTTGGTGGGTCCCGCCGTCGTCTCATCCCGCCTATATCTGACCCCGGCAAGGGTGGTGCGGAGGAGCGCCTGGGAGGAATCAACCTCCCCGGTCGTCATGGGCGATCGTAATTTGGTGTTTGTGGAAGGTCTGGGGCCCAAGACCTGTTCCGAAAGTTCGGTCCTGCAACTAGGAATAGTTGCGTTGCGGGTGCGCCCATAGGGAATTTCGGTAGGACGAAAGGAGTGGGGAGACCGAGAATCGATGCGTTCCATCGATAAGGATCCGCGGATCACTGTCGCGCCGATTGTCGAATGAGCTACCTCTACTTCCGAAGTCTCGCTGACTTACGTACGAATTCCGCCTAATCCAAAGTTAGTACGCATCGCGGGTGGTTTTATTTCCGCGTCATAATTGCCGTGTACCGCGAGTTCGGAACCGAAGGCGAAGGTTTCGGCCTTTCCAAGGAAATCCAGCGAGCGGATAATTTCGGAATTAGCGAGTCCGGTAAATCGGTGTAGATCGCGCTCGTCAATCTCGCGACAGTCCGTCGCAACTGCGCCGTCCATCTGCGTCACGCGAATTCTCGTCTCTCGTGAGACTTGCATTGTACCGCCGTACCGTATCTTGAATCGCGTGGAAATCTCGACTAACGCGCTCCGCGATCGAACAACTATCGCCAAAGTGTACAAGGAGCGCGGGCTCCCGGGTCGCGGCCACGTGGCCGCCTCTCTGTATTTATTTTTGACTGCGAATAAATTCGTTAGAGCCCTAAATTCTCGAGATTATTTCCGACCTGCGAGATCCGTCCTGCCGCGAGGGCTGTCCTCGTTATTCCCTGAGTCCGAACTCCTGGCCGTTCGTGTCGTAAAATTCCGTCAGTGAGCGCGAGAAGATTCTAAGCTCGTGTTCGACTTCCTCGAACACGAGACCTTGGTGTTCCGTTAGTGTGGTACTTCCGTGTACCTGGCGCCCGAACAATTATTAGTGTTCTTTCTTGAATCTTCTCGTCAGTCACCTTTGTACCGAGAGGACCGTGTCCGCGCAGCCGCGCACGGCCCGTCCTCAGTGGCTGTAAATTCTCGGAAGTTGGTCGTTTTCGCCGGCCAGGAACCCGTGCGAAAAAGGGCAACGTTACAACATATACGTTCTTTCAGACACACCCAACATTCATACTCTTCATAATTACCTAAAATACAAATTTCTTTATGAATAATAAGTTGTCCTCATATTATTTAAAATCGATTTGTGGATAAATTCAACTGATTGGCACCAAAACATAATTATAAATAAGAAAAGAAGTTCAAACTTCGTACTCAAAACCCGCTCTTAGTGTGGGTTACAGTATTTCATGGGTTACCAAGAACCGAAACCGATTCGGGTTACGGTTTCTAACCGTAACCCGCTCTTACCCGGTTAACCGGGTTACAGTTGGCCATCTAGTAACCGGTTACCGAAGCTACGCGGGTTACAGCGGGTTATTGAGAACCGAATCCGATTCGGGTTAGGTTTTTGATCCCTGGTCTCAGGAACCTCCCATTACCAGGAAGTTCAGGAATTTTGGGACACCCTGTATACATATGTATATGGAACGAATTGTATGACCGCTTAGTAAGACGACTAAGGGCGCGATCACAGTGGATCCGACATCGGGCGAAACTGGTGACGTCAGAGGCATCGGTCCGACTTTTCAAATGTGTGGATAGACTCGTCTGTGAGACCCTTCTAAATAGCTTCGTCCGTCGTCGACCGACAGGACGGCCGCCGCGCAATATATTTCGGTGCAGCGTTCACTTCAAATAATGTTCATGTCGCCAACTTTGAAGTATCCGTATTTTTAAGAACGGGTCCGTAAAGAGGACACTTGGGGCTATATTATCATTATTTTTATTTTTTCAATTTCCTGGCGCTATGATAGCAATGCATCTGTTTAAAATAATTTCAAAATAAACTATGAAAATAAATATCTTTTCAAATGAAATAACTTTTATTAAATACTTTTATGCTTTCACTATGAGCACCCAAAACTAATTGTCATTGTTTTGTTAGTTTGGCCGTTATAATTTAATGAAAAATTTTTGACACAGAATTTTTGACATAGATCAACATTCATGGAAGTATGGATACTCGAAAATAATTAAAAATTAAAACAATTATAAGATACTGCGATTTAGATCAATCGTATGCAGAATAAATAAAAATAAATTTTTAAAAAATACCACGTTTTTAAAACGGACTAAAAAGTATAAAATATATTTTTAAAAAACACTACGTTTAAAAACGGACTAAAAAGTATAACATCATTTTTTCTAGTCCCATACAGATACGTAACCCCGTACCGATAGTCCTGAAAAGTGATTGTGAATTTTTAATAGCTATGAAAATTTGTAAGATTTGAAAAGAAAAACGTAGGGCGCATGCAATAAATAATTGATGCATGAACACCTAAATCGCGAACAATTTCATTGCACTGCAAATGATAAGAACTGTTGTGCGAGTTTTCTCAACGGCATGTATTATCTTGCACCCCACGTTTTTCGTTTTAAATTTTACAAGTACTTTCATAGCTATTAAAAATTCACAATCACAAATTTTCAGTACTACAGTAATTCTTCGATCGGAGTCCCAACACCCGTGTTTTGAACGGACTTGGGTAGCGTAGAGAGGCTATTTTTTTATGACTCCGTCGACCGCGCCGAGACTTCAAATGACGAGCCAAACATAAAGAAGGACAGAATGAAATAGGATCGCGTGGCCGAAGCGTGTCGCTGTCGCCGGCACAGTTTAAAGGCCCGTGCGTCATCACAATGAAACACCAAAATCTTAACTTCTTTATTTTCTATGATATCATGATGGGACTTTAACTAGCTTATTCCTGGCGTTTTTCTGATTAAAATGGTACCAAAAACGATATAATTGGGCCAACATTTAGTGGTTTAATCGACGATGAAAGTTTCGAACGCAACGAAGATCAGCAACAACGCGGGCCTTTGAACTGTGCCGGCGGCGGCTACTGTTCGCGTCTCTTTCTCTTCAATACGCTCTTCTTCGTTGCGTTCGAAACTTTCATCGTCGATTAAACCACTAAATATTGGCCCAATTATATCGTTTTTGGTACCATTTTAATCAGAGAAACGCCAGAAATAAGCTGGTTAAAGTCCCATAAACCGATCATTAAAATTAAGAAGTTTGAGACTTCGATTCAGTCGAGTCAATGTGTGGTGTTCACACCGATATACCCGAGCCGAGATCAATCATCGCCGCCCTACGGCGGCGCGGCGCAGCGTTGGCCGGCAGTGGAGTGAGTAGGCAATGGACTACGGTTAGATAGGCGACCCAGGACTCCGATTGAAGAATTACTGTATCTGTACGGGGTTACGAATCTGTATGGGGCTAGAAAAAATTATTTTATACTTAAATTATAATTAATTATTTATAATTCAAGATTCGACGGAGAATTTCGGTGTAACTGTTCCTTCGCTTGGTAAACAAACATTATAGTATAATTAGTAGTAACTTTGTAAACACCGCACGGAGCTCGTACGCAACCTGAGCTCCTTCGGTGCGAAGCGGAGTGGGGATGAGTCAGAGTGGGAACCGAGTAGGTACTACCGATAGTCGCGCGGGAGGTGTAACGGTTAAATTATTAATAATTTATGTCTCCTAAACGCATAGGCTTTTTTAAAAGATTTTTTGTACGTATTGCATTGTCATCCAGTCCTGAGCTATGTTTAAAATTTCAATTCTCTAACTCATCGGGAAGTTAGTTTAAAATCAATTGCAAAATTTGTACCGAACAAACAGACAGACAAGAAAGCGAGCTAATAAAAACGTGGTAAAAATTCAAAGATTCGTATCTTTACATCTTTCAATGTCAGTTCGATATTAATAAATGGCGAAACGGTAAACAAAATAACATTATTTTTAATTGTCGTTTATTTTAATTATTATATGAATAATATGAATAATATCTACATTATAAATCTTTAAAAATCAAGGAGTGTGTATACACAAAAACAACAATATATTTTTATGTTTTTCTTTCACATGCTTGTTTGCTGTCTACGCGGCGTAGTTTCTATTCCTCGTCCTCCTTCATAATACGTACCGCTATTTTATAATTTTACTCCAATTGCAATTACGAATTACATTGTAATATAATTGAATGAAGATCTGAATTATAAATTACAATGTAATTCAATTACTTTGTATTAGGTCGGAGTGAAAGTTCTTACGGTTTTTGTTATTTTAATTTTAGTTAAAAACCGCAACAACTTTCTTTCCGACCTAATAATTATAATTCCTAGAGTAATTTAATTGTAATTCTACACAACTCGGAACTCACTGCTGCTCCGCTATCGCTCGTACGGGGCAGTGTATTGGACTATATGTTGGACATAAACAAATTGAAAATGTTTTTTCACTACGTGAAAGGTGTCCCATCCCAACTTGGCCACCATGGAGATGGGAGACAGGTAAAAGAGTCACTGCACACGGTGTGCGGGTTGACTTGAAACCTCAAAAAGAATAGCTGCAGTCTACAACTGACCATAGAGGTCTGCAATAGACAGTTGGCGCGCCGAGCCGACTGTGGCAACTCGCGTCTAGGTTGCGCTCTGATTGGTCCGTGTTTTTCGTTAATAACTCCTGAACAAAGCCGCGGATAACATTTTTGCAAAGGAAAATGTCGCTTCAAATGGTCTCAGGAACCACCACCTTTCGGGAAGTTCACGAATTTTGGGACACCCTGTATACAGGGTGAACCACGAATTGTAAGCAGTAAAGATTACTCTGTTATTAGCAGTCCGATAAAAAATGTTTCTATCACATATAACATGGTTTCAAAAGAACTTTCACACGATTATAGCAAACTTTTTGTACAAAAATTAAAAAAACAATTTTTGCAATATTCTTATGTTATGATACTTACCGAATTCGCCTTGAAATTCTCTAACAAATAGGCGTAAAAATAGATCTTGAAAAATCATGAAAAAAATAGTTGACAAAAAATTTGCTATAATCACGTGAAATCTCTCTTGAAACCATGCTATACCTGATAAAAACATTTTCGATCGGAGTGCTAATAGCAGAGTAATTTCTACTGGTCACGATTCGTGGTACGAATACGAGCTACTTGTTCGGAAAAATGCGAGCTACTTAAAAAAATCAGAAATGTCTACAATTTCATATGCAAAAGGTTCTATTTATACCGATTTGTGCCGTTTTTGTAAAACCGTTCTCAAAGTTTGTCAAGCAGCTGCAAGCGAACGCATTCGGAGCGCCTGAAAATCCCGGTTACTATTTATTAAAAACGTTGTACAACTAAAACGGGCAGAAACGGGTAAATGAAACTTTATACACTATATTCAGAAATGTCTACGATTTCATATTCAAAAGATTCCATTTATGCCGATTTGTGCCGTTTTTTTAAAACCTTTCTCAAAGTTTATATTGTTTAAACTTGTCACTATTTGTTTATGGATAGAAAGATGCTAACAACAGTATTACACACCTAAAATATACCTGCTGACACATACGAAATTATCAATTAAACTTGTATTTTGATAGTCTATGATGACTATTTTAAACGTTTTTTTTAATCTGAATTTTACGAAGTTTGTCTTCAAAACGTTATATCTCAGCAATGAATAATCGGAAAGGACTCTATTCCAAAAAAAATTTTTTGAAAATCTTTATCTTGAAAAATTGACTTTTGGCCACGAAAAACGGGTTTCCAGACCATAGTGCGCCGTGGCGGAAGCGTGGGGAATTGCATCGTCGCAGGGGAAGGTACAGTGAGGACATAAGTCTTAATTTGGCGACTCCGCCTACGACCACCATAGGTCCAAGTATCATAAAACGCAGCGTCGCATCGCGACGTGCCTAAATCAATATGATTTTGTATCAAAATGATTCGACGTTTGGCCCACTGTGCGTCGTCCGGACAATGTGAAGTGTATCCACAGATTTTAATACTAACCATAACGAGCACAAAATGTCACTGGCATACATGTTCTGTAAAAATTACACGACTGAACTTATTTAAATTTCTAACAATTTTTATAACAATATATGCTTGAATGAAGATTTGAAGATTGAAATTTATTTAATATTATAATTTCTTATAGACGTATTTTTGCAATTCCAATAATTATAAAATACAAAATATGTGGCTGGTCATTTGTTCGTGACGCGGTTACCGTTAATCCGTGCACAAAAATTACTTGTTTTCTCTTTATTTACAACAATTAAACATCATTTACACTAGCGATGGGCACGTTTTCCTGCCGCAGGCAAGAAGTTTCCCCCACCAACGTCTCTTTCGTGCAGCGCGCACCTTCACTATACAGCGTTTACTCGTACTTTCGTGGTCTGCTACGGAGGGATGTACGGGGGAGGGCGAAGGCACGAGGCGTGCTGCACGAAAGAGACGTTGATAGGGGAAGCAGTCAGCTCAAGGGCCCCTACCGTACCTATCACTGATTTACACTATGAAAAGATAGAAGCGCTTTTTTCCACAACTTTCCACAATTTCATTAAACACTTAACCCTCAGACAACGGACGATTTTTATAGTTATATAATTGGCAATTCTTAGGATCGTTCACAGCTCTAATTAATAATTTTGTAACAGACCTGCGCCAGGCAGGCCTGTCACTAACAGCTGAGCGCCGAAATACACCGAGCACCTCCGGAAAAGACCGAAACACGTCGGTACAAACAACACTCCGCCGACACCCCGCCATCGTACTAAGACAGGTCGCAACGCGAAGATTCCACGCTCCAAATGTCATATTTTCAAATACCGAGAACTTCCCTAAAAACCGATAGAAAACAGAAATACGCACCTTGACGCACCACCCCGCGCCTCCAAACGATCCATTTTCGGGAGTATAAAAGGCCCCGATCACTCGACGGGACGTCGAAGCCTGCCAGCCAGAATCACCGTTTCCATCGACGAGACGTCGACACCTGTACCGAATCTGCACGTAGACTCTCCTTCGACGAGACGTCGACTCCTGCACCGAACCTCCACTGATACCGATCCCTTGACGGGACGTCAACTCCTGCATCGAACCTACACTGATACCGATCACTCGACAAGACGTCGACACCTGTACCGAACTACCCTCCGCACTCTCCCGCAATGAGACGTCGCCACCGATAACGACCGCCGATCACCTTCGACGAGACATCGACTCTCCTACATACAGCTCTCCAACCGATCTGAACAAACTACCGCCACCCACCGACCACGTGGCCAGACCAGCCACGCCGGTAGCCTAACCTTCGACGAGACGTCGAATTCCGCGCCGAATCATCCACCACGACCACCTCTCCAGAAAACAGTGCGATCTCCGGTCCCCGTCGATACACCGTAATCACCGTCCACCGCGTACTCACGCAGTAGCGAGCATAGACTTTACTGGAAAACCTTCATTATTTAAACCTTCACACCGCGTCTTCCCGCACCGACCGTCCCCTCGCCGCCAAGCGAACTCCGGCACGACGAGCTATTCGAGCACCGAGGGGATACCACCGCGATTTACCGATTCTTCGAGGAATCGGCCCGATTACAATTTTTAACTTCCCGATTTTATAGGGAAGTTATTGTAATTACCCCGAAAATCGAAAATCGATTTTTTAGCAGATCTTCACGTTTCATGGCAATTGGAGTCATTTTAGACTAATTTTATCAAAATGTCTGTATATGTGTGTGTGTGTGCGTATGGCCGTTTGTATGTTATCAAATTTTTCGTTAACGTTTTCTGAAAAAGTAACAACGCGATCAGAATGATGTATGATGCATTTTGGTCAAGTAGTTTTGTAGTTTTTTTCGAAAGGAGTTGATTAAACATTGCAATTTATACGAAAAGCGTATCCACCGACGAAGTAAACGTAACTATATATATTTAGACATATTTAAAAAAAAATTTAAAAAAAAATTTTTTCTTGTTTTTTTTAATTAAAAAAAATTTTTTTCTTAATTATGCAACTAATGCTAATGTAACCGCTTACAATAATCGAAAATTATTCCAATGCAAGAATGAGTTAATCATCGTCGAGAATACATTTTCAAAGAATATCGATGAAAGTACAAAAAAACATTTATATTACAATCTTTAAATAAACAATTAGTTCAAAACGAATTGTTAACTGAGATTAAATTGAAAATTAATATAAAATATATGATAATTAATAACATTGATGTTGAAGACGGATTGGTTAATGGAGCATGCGGAATATTAAAATTTATTACTTTTCAAGAAAATACTAAAATTCCGTCTATATTGTGGTTAGATTTTCAATTGGCCATAGTAGGAGTGAAGGTAAGAACTCGTTATCGTGATTATATGAAAAATGCAAATATAAATCAAAATTTAACACCAATAATAAAAAAATATCGAATCAAGTAAATATTTCGAGTGAAGAAAAATGACAAATCACACGTAGTCAATTTCCAGTGGTTCCTGCTGAAGCGATTACGATTCATAAAAGTCAGAGACAAACATACGAGAAAGTATGTATGGATTTTAAAACATGAGAAATACGAACTTTACAAATGTTGTATGTAGCGCTGAGCAGAGTTTCAAAATTGAGCGGTTTATATATTTTGAGAAAATTTAAATTAACAGTATCGAAGAAAACCAAGATCAATACTGCAACCCCGGATAATGATGAGTTGTATCGTTTGCGAAAAACTAATTAAGACAGTTTATTTTGCAACATTAGTATGCTATAACAAGGAACCAAGCGAGCAACGAGCATACGATATTGGTTTAATGCGACGCCATATAGTAGACATTTTGATAAGTAGAAAACTATTGAATTTCCCTGAAAACTATATTCTTAAAACGTACACTTAATAAATAATAATAATAATATACAGCAACTAACGAATCGGGAAGTTCTTTGTGTGGCTCGTGGAGAGTCACACACCAAATAAAAAACATTAATAGCAGTAGGCCCTACTAGCCCTGGGTATCACTAACCCTCTCGCAAGAGCAGTCCTACCCGCGACCTCGCGAAGCGAGCGAGCAAAAACAACCCTACTCGCGAGCGAGCGAAGCGAGCGAGCAACAATAGCCCTCTAGTTAAAAATTTGTTTTTGATGATACCTCATGTAGACACATTAGTCTTTCCGATATGTTCAATGAAACAGCTATTCAGTTAGTTTAATTGCTACAAATTTAGTACTTAAATGACAATATGGATGTTCCCGGTCAAAAATGGCTCCGGCACAGCACCAAAAAGGTGCTTAAAAGGAGGGTTAAAAGAGGGTGAGAGTACTGCCCAGCTCCCTGCAGCAAGTAGAATCGGTGCGCCTGCACCCCTTTCTTCCTTGGAAGAGGTTTTATGAAATTTGATTTGAACGTTCAGTTTAAAAACATACATGTACTTATTTTAATTTAAAACCGTACTTAATAACAATGTATTTGAGATTTAAGGCATTTGATAATAAAACAAAGTACACGATTCTTCAATCGGTGTCCAACAGCCGCGTTCTGTACGGACGGCGATGGTGTAGTAGATACTGTTTTTTTTTACTGCGTCTACCGCGCCGAGACTTCAATCGGAAAGCCGAACATAGAGGAAGACAGAATGAAATACGGATCGCGTGGCCAAAACGTGTCGCCGTCGCCGACACAGTTTAACCCTCTTAGTGCCGGGCGAAAAAGAGGTGCTTATGCGAAGATAACCGGCCGAATTTTACGATTTTACTAGGATTTGGAAAAAGGCTCAAAGAAACCAAACGAAAAGCAATATTTACATAATTTAAAAAGCAGTGTATAAAATTCTCTCGTAATGAAATTAGACTATTTATAACGTATTATAAATTAATTTTGAGATAGAGATATCTCGCAAAGCGAATAGTAAAGCGCTACAAGGTGCGGGCCGATATATCGGCTCTGGCACTTTTCGCCAGTGCAGCGAGGGCCGATATATCGGCCTCCGGCACTAAAAGGGTTAAAGGCCGCAAGTTCTCACAATGTAATGGCAATGATAGAATTGTTTATCTTTCATTATTTTTTAATGGAACTTTCACTACCCTTTTTCGGGCATTTTTCTGATTAAAATGACACCAAACACGATATGATTTCAACTGTATTTAGTTGTTTAATCGACGATGAAAGTTTCGAACGCAACGAAGAACAGTATATGGGAAAGAAAGAGACGCGGACAGTCGCCGTCGCCGGCACAGTTCAAAGAAGTTCCCATACGCTGTCCTTCTTTCCGACCGAAACTTCCATCGTCGATTAAACCACTAAATACAATTGAAACTATATCGTGTTTGGTCTTGTTTTAATCAGAAAAATGCCAGAAATAAGTTAGTGAAAGTCCCATAAAAAAATAATGAGAATTAAGAAGTTTGAACATTCGATTCATGGTGTCAATGTAGTGGCGTTGACGCCGATATACCCGAGCCGAGATTAATAGGCGACCCAGGACATCGATTGAAGAATTACTGTACAATTCTATAAGTACGGAGAAACCTAATAATATCTATTACATATTTTATAACTGTATTGACAAACTATGTGCAAGTTCAGTTTCATAACAATACATTAAAAAAACTTCAAAATTGTTGTTTTCTCGCTTTTTCCTTTGCAAATCAATCAATTACTTTCTTCAAATCAAGTTGACAATCTATTGTTTTTCCAATTGATATAGTAATCAAAACGCTAAGACGGTGTTGTGACATATTGTTTCTTAAGTAGGTAGACTCTCGCTTCCAAGACTGCAAGGGTGCAGGATGCGCCTTCTCATTTCTCGATAATGCAAAGATGGGGTTTTCCAATCCAGGCCGCGATCGCCGTCAAAAATCCAATTTTTACGTTTACGAGGCGTAATTTGCATTATTCGGAAGCATAAAGCTGCGCATGAAGCTGTTTTGATAATACTGTGACAGCTACGGGCTGCCGAATAATGCAAATTACGCTCCGTAAATGTAAAAATAGGAGTTCTGAGGGCTGTTTCAGTCTAAATTAATCTTTTCTCTAGCGTTTTCGACTACTGGTAAAACCTTTCTTTGCATTACACTGCCCCACACCAAAGTTCCACAATTACTATTGGGTGGTTCTTATAGAGTTTTTTGCGCTGATTCCGAATCTGCCCTTAATTTTTCTCCCAGGCGCACAGTTTTTGAGAAACATGACTTTGAAATAATAAACATATATTTTGATTTTGAATAAACAAATATTTTGATGTTATTATAAAAGATATTGAATTGTTCTTTACAGCAAAAGATTTTGTAGACTTTCCCGAATACAATGATATCCAATATTAATATATGATTAATATATTATTATTAAAGACGGAGAGACACCACTTTTGCACCAATTTTTGAGGATATTTTTCAATTTATCTCAAAAAATAAGGGTCTAGCGGAAAATCGAAATATACCATGCGATAGAGCAGACTTTTATCTTGAGAAACCACCCTTCCAAGTATGCAACGCCGACGTTTTATGCGAACCAGAAAACAAAATATCTTCGCCCGACATTAGTTCCCGCCAACAGTAATTAGGAAACATAAAAAAAGGTGAAATTCGTTGGACAGTGTTATTAAGAAATGAGATGGCACATCCCGGACCCTTGCAATCCTAGAAACGAGTCTACTCCTTAAATAAGCTTGTTTTTATGTGCTTATCCAAGTTTTACAAGTTTTTATTCAGCCCTTTCTTTGTGCCCTCATGATTCGTGCGCCTGGAGCAGTTCGCTCATACTGCTCCGCGGTAGCTACGCCACTGGTACTACTTAACGTAGGTACAGTCACGAAATAAATTCCCAGTAAGCAAAATGTGCTTGGAATTGGAGAAGCGCACCGTACAATACTACACATTTGTTTCCAAATAAGGCTCGGTATATGCTTGCACGGTGTGCCGGCACACCTCGAGGGCAGAAGAAGGACAGATGGAAGGCACACCGTGGCGTCGCTATAGAGAACAGATCGGTCGCACTAATTTGGCAGATTTGGTCGATATAGAGGGCAGGTTGATTAGTCTGCTCTTTACTTTACCGGACTCAAAATTTGTGCCTTTCTCCTATAAATTATGATGTATTTGGTATGTAATCCAATAGATTTGTGTCCGGGGCGGCTGCAGAACGAAGTTTCGATCATGTAGCATCAATGGTTCAGGAGCTATACTTGCTTAAAGTTGAGCATTTTTGATAGGTAAGGGCGCCGCCATATTGGTTTGACGGCAAGACCAACGGTCCTGCTTGGTAAGCGGCTCGCGTTCGTCACTACAAACCAATATGGCGACGCCCTTCCTGTCAAAAATGCTCAACTTTAAGTAAGCATAGCTCCTGAACAATTAATTCTACAGGATCGGAACTTCGATCTGCAGCAGCCTCGGGTACAAATCTACTGGATTACATACCAAATACATCATAATTTATAGGAGAAAGGCACAAATTTTGAGTCCGGTAAAGTAAAGTTTACCCGTAGATTACACCATTGCGACGGATGTCGGTCATGTCGATAATTCTGTCGGTAATGTGAAGATAGTTTAACGAAAAAACTGTCTCACTGCAGGATTCGATCTAAGGCCAACAGATTCGCAGCCGGAGACCTAACCACCTGCGCCAATCAAAAGTGTTGGAACCTGTGCTCATATATTGAAATATAGCGTAAATAAAATATTATACATTGCGCTTTTCAATTTTTACGTTATATTACTCAATATAAAAATGTTTATTATTACATAACACAGCTATAAAAAAGTTTAGAATTTCTTTATAACTACGATGCACTACATAAAAAATTCTGAAAAATTAAGAATAATGGTTCCAATAATACCTCATTACTAAATTTTTATAAAATTGGTATCTTCCAAACTTCAACACGAAATATGCATTTTTTTCAAATTTTTGGAGATTTTCAATTTTGTAAACACGTTCACAAAATCTGTAAAATCTGAAAAATATACATTAATAATCATGATAAAACATAACATATTGATATAAACATGGTAACTTTATGGAAACTTCAATATAAAATTGACAGTTTTAAATTTCCAAAATTCTTTAAAACTCCATTTTGCAACCAAAAATTCTAAACTAATTCACTGTCACGGGTCCTATTAGGTATAATGTGCAAGATTTTTGTTGTAATGTTTTGTTGAACACAACAGAAGAAACAGAGCATAAGTTTTGTGGCAGCGGTACCGACTTGAAACTTGTCACAGAGGGGTTTCTTTGAGAAAGTGATATACATTTATAGAATCGAAAATCACATTTCCGTCATAATAATATACATGATCGACATCCACCACATTAGTACGATCGTTCTACCATCTATAACAGGGCTGGCCAATACGCGGCCCGCGGGCCGCATGTTGCCCTCCACGTTAAATTGTGCAGCCCGCCGGACGATTTTATGTTTCTATTGAAACTTTTATTTCTCGTTGTATGTGTACAAAAAATTTTAAATAAACGAAAATTTATTTATTACATTTTTGTGCGGCCCGCTGTTACGTTATGCGTCATCAAAGTGGCCCGTGAAACCATTTGGGTTGCCCAGGGCTGCTCTATAACGACATCTACCACATTGGTGCGATCGACCTGCCGTTTATAACGACGCCACGATGTACAGAAAACAACTTGCAGTTGTGGCGGCACACTGTACAAGCAGAATACCATGAATTTATTTACGAATAAGGCTTGATATATGCTGGTACGGTATGCTGTCCAATTCAAAGCAGATGAAGAGCACACTCAGCTTCGAGCTTCGTTCTGATATGGCATGAAGCCAGCCTTCTGCTCGCATCGTATAATTGCAGATTGTAAACGACATCGGCTCGAAGCAGATCTGACTGACTGGGTTACTGCAATCTAAAAGACATACCTATTTCAATCATTAAATTGATTAAAATTAATCGTACGAATATCCTGGTTACTACGTTGCTACAATTGGTTACACTGCAATAAAATTGAATTCCAGAGATAGAATAAAAAAATGTTTTGATTATACTTATATTACGATACAACTCAAATCTTTCCTTGCAGTCTTGTCGAAGTAGTTGTGTAAATTAGTATCTTGCCTTCATTCATTATCAGTCTGTTCTACGTACTTAATCATATCAATGAATAATGTACAAAGCATTCTGCGACCTTAAATCAGTAACGCTTACCTTCTATTTGCCACACCTACATAAGTGTTGTAACATTGATAAATACCTCTTTCGGTAGCGCATATCCAACAGTTTCTGTGTGTATTCACCAAGAAACAGATCGGTTTGATTCCACTATCGTGATCCTTCCTTATCAATAAATAGAAGTTCTTGATTGATATATCCACAATGTTTTCTTATCCAAATGTTACATATTACGCAAATCGTGTTAGAATTTTGTCCGTTACATAAATAATACAACTAAATGCATGGCCTATCGACACAACCAAACAAAAGACGTGATATTTTGACGAAAGGTAAAAGTGAAAACTAAATCCTATAATAAAGTTCGTGTTGTCAGGGATGTTGGCACGTCGGAAGCGATGGCTCGCCCTATAGACGACGTTTGTCCATGGGACGCGGCTCCAGGTCCCAGTATAGAGCACGCCACGGGTTCAACAGGACCGCAACACCTGACTTCATCTGCAACAACCTTGTCAGTTGAGGGTCAACTTGAGGAGAGCAGCAGCAGCAACATGGTCGGACTGCTGCAATCTGTCGAATCACGTGCAGCCCGTAAAAATTCGACGCAGTTGGATTCCTGCAGCTCTTCGTCTGAAGTTAGCTTACCAGTAACGGAAGTGTCCGAACACCTTCGAAGAGCATGCTGTATGCAACACAGTAGCAGCGTAGGTAAGACATACATATAGAGAATAATCAAGGAATTTATAATACTAGGACCTTGAATAAGTTTCTGCCGTCTACTAATAGATGTCGGAAAAAAGTACTTGTATGTAATTTGAGATGGTATAGTATATGTTGTCACGTTGATCTCTTGTCGACGAGCGGAGGGCTCGTGAAAACGATCAAACTCGGGCTTTGCAGGCACGGAGGCCGGGCCGCGCTTAGCCAAGTACACGCGGTCCGCCCGGGACAACGGAATTCGAAGGTTCGACGGATCCAAAATTTACATTTCGTTCGGGCGCCAGGCACCTTGGCGGTGCCACGCGAGACGCGATTCGTTTCTCGGCCCCGGAGAAGCCGAGCCCGACCGTCGAACTCTCGAAACACGCGGACGAAAATTACGCCACGAAACGGGCCAAAGGATTCGGACACGGGAACGTTCGGATGACCCACTCGGCAGGGCGGATCTCACAGGAATACTCAAATAATTCACGACAATGTAGGCTTGAGATGTTTAATCGGTCGTCAGTAATTACAAAATTACGGCCTCGTGGCTGCGACCCGAGGGCCCGCGCTTTTCATACAAGTTTGCGATAGATGGAAGTCCGCAGCGCGGTTGTCCTACACAATGGAACGCGTGTCGGAATCGTCGTGCAAAGTCGCGATCTTCCAGAAATCATGGACGACGTAATCGCACGCAACGCAGGTGGACGGCGCGGTATGGGACCGTCGCGGCGGCCGTCGCTCGCGGTTCGATTTTACACCCGCGGTATCGGTGCTGCGTTTCGATAGTCGGCGCGACACAGGATTCGAGACAACTTGAGATTACTCTCACGACACGCGACTCCTCCGAGGTACGTTCCGAAATCACGACACACGGGGAAAACTCTCGGAAACCTAACCTCAAAACGCCCTCGGAACGGGCGTGAGACGTTGGCACGAGGCGTCCTGCGCCTCGGCACACGCGAATATTCGAGGACGGAACGAGAAGCGTTCGTCCTCGCGCGATTAAGGTCGAGCCACCTCGCAAAGAAATACCGAATTGACCACTGGCTGACTTACCGTTTCGCCTTTTTCGTTTGCTCGAGGTTACGGCTTCCGGGAAGCGATCCTAACCGGTTGTCCGACAGGTAGGCGCTCTCGAACTCTAATAATCCTGATGGGAAAAACTCTCACGAACACTCTTCGTTCGTCGACCGGAATCGCGGAGATGTTTCGATTGATTCGATTGATCGGAACGTGTTAACGCAACGTGAGCCAGCGCGACAGTGTCGCATTGATTTTCGATCGCGCGGCGGCTCGATCCTTTTTCCCCCCTCTCTCGACTCGTTGCCGAATTTTCCCGACTGGCGCGTGACTAGTGCGCGCATCCTAGCTACCAGGATCGTCCCTACTAAGATCCTTGGGTCCCAGACCACAACGCGAATATTCGAAATCGGAGGCTCTCCTTCTTTGGCTGCGATCGCACGCTCCGGGTTGATCACCCGGGTGCTCTCGGTCCAAATCGTCAATGCCCGTGCATGGGGCTTTCGCAATATCGGCCAGTTCTTTTCTGGGTCCGTCTGGTGCTGTGTCTCCTCCTCGGGAAACTTCGGTCGGTCGGGGTACCTTCCTCGTGTCTGTGATACGGCCCTGTAAACTGGCCGTTCTCGGCACGTACGACAGATGTCAATCATCGGTGATCGGTAAGTACGGAATTTCCTCGGAGAACGCTCTCGAATCCTGTGATTCCGTGTCGTGACTCGTGAGAGGGCGGCCTAGTCCTTTTGTGTTACGATTGTAACCGAAATTAACGGGAAAAGTGACGGCGCAATGTTTGCAACGTCACAATGTACATATACAGCCAGTCTCATAATTGATGGCACACACTTTAAATCAGAATAACTCTTTCAGAAATAGACTAAACGACCTTAATTTGTCTGCCAAGCTAGATGAATTAGTTTAATGGATGATATGTAATTAATAAGCGATAAAAACTGCGAAAAGTATGTTATATTATTTTATCCATTTATAAAAAAGTTATTTCGATTTAAAGCGTGTGCTATCAAATATGAGACTGACTGTACGTGATAGCGTTTAAAATGCATTCGTGTACATTTTGACGAAAAATGCTGAAAATCCAAGTTTTAATCTTAGGAATTCACTGGTTCAAAAGTTATGTGAGTTTAAAGTTTTACGATTTTCAACGGTTTTGAGAGGTAACGGAGCCGCCATGTTGGTATGTAGCACATACTTAGGATCAGGACAGACGTTGCATCTTATGGACTTTTCTGGCCACGAGGATCCGAAACGATACTAACTAATAAACAGTTCGCACTAGTGGTGAAATAAAATCAGCTTCCTAACTCTATGATTAAATTATTTATTAAGATCGAGGTTTCGCCTGTATTGTCGGTCTCCAGCAAACTCATTAAAGTGTCGCGAATGCCGTAGATTGTTCGTATGTATGGCGGGAAAGTGGATGTATTCTCTACTGTCAAGATGTATATTGCTTCTTTAAATAACTTTAAACACTTGCAATATTCTTCCATTTCGGTCCATTTGCGGGGCTCGTTATCGGGTTGGGCATCGGAGGTTCACATAATATGCAAGGCTCGACGCACATTGATAAGCGTATTCAGCATATCATATTGTGAATTCCACTTAGTTTTCACAGTCGATTATTAATTTTAACGGTGTTCTTCCCGAATACTACGCCAACTCTTCAGTTTTCAATTTTTCATTGGCAGCCAACGACCGATAAAAATGTTGAACTATTCCCCTACATTTTGCCAGTATAGATCCGGGCACGGTTTAATTGCATCTTTGATAAACAACTGAAGAAAAGGTGTTACAATTAGCCGTTAAACATATTGTTCATAGATATAATGTCTACTTCGGCAAATAATTGGGGTAAACTTTACTTTGCCGGACTTAAAATTTGTGCCTTTCTCCTACAAATTATGATGTACTTGGTATGTAATCCAGTAGATTTGTACCCAGGGCGACTGCAGATCGAAGTTTGGATCCTGTAGGATCGATAGTTCAGGAGTTATGGTTGTTTAAAGTTGAGCAATCAGCAGTGTTTTCTCAAAACACTGGTTAACATAACATATTGGTAACATATTGGTTTGTCGTAACGATCGCGCGCAGGTTACCAAGCAGAACCGCTAAATGGCAGCACTGGCACACAGTAATATCGCTAAACATAGAGAAAATATCTCGGAAAATGTTTGAGAAGAAATATCATGGAAAATATTTACAGGAACCTAACCCAGACTTTTCTTTTTACGGGATGGAAATCCGTTATGGATAACCTTCCCCATCGCTGGAGATGAGGAGGTCCAATGTCGGACTGACCGACCAAAAACCTCACGACCGTCCTCAGACTACAGTGCGGGGTGTACGGGAACCCGTTTAGACACAAACGTACAGCCCGCTGCCTTTATACAGGATACTCCTGAAGGGGGAGGAGCCTCCAACGCTCAATACCTAACAACGAACCGCAGCGACGGCAGCTGCGTTTCCCCCTTCCATGGGTCACCCGTTAGGCGACTGAGTTACAGCTCGACCCCCCGATGACCCCCCGTCACCCCGCCGTCCGTCGATGCGGACGAGGGGGTCTCCGCGCGCGGTAGCGTCCTCTCCTTGGAAGAATGCATTACGTACATCTCCAGGGCTAGCCACTCATCACGTGAACACGAAAAGTCCCGGAACTCTCGCATTCACAACCTCCTCCAGCGATTCGAGCGTCACCGAATCGTGGGAGAAAGTTTAAAACCCTATTGTGGATCCCGCCTTAAGGGCGGGGCCTCTTACCCTACGTCCATCGCCCTTTTGTAGGGGGGGCTGAGTCGGCAAGCCGGTGCGGGCGTGACCACAGGGGTCACGGCCTTAGGGCACGGCCTCGCGGAAGATCCAGACTGAAAAGAGGGACTCGTCCGCGTTCCTGATCGATGCACAGTGATCCCAAATCCCGAAAACACTCTGCCAAAACCTCAAAATGATCTTCCTCCTAGTAGTTTGTAATTCTAGGGTTGGGTAAAGTGATTTTATGACCACTGAATGCCACCAAGGAAAAAGATAAAAAGTTTATGGTACGGTTCTGCAGTCAGTTCAAAATTAGCCTTCGTTTGATGAGCATTTGTCGCGCGCATTAGTAGGAAATTGAACGCCCTCTTCTAAAGTGCATAACTTTTAAAATAGTGCATCAATTTCAATTCTGCAAAATGGATGCTGTTCCTGGAAGTAAGTAGAATGTTTATCTGTTGTATTTCTTTGGAGAACGTAAAACGTAAAAATTGATGCGCGTATTGTAGAAACATAGACATAAGTAAAAAGTCCCATGTCGTCCCACCAAAATTCCTGAAGGATGATTTTGCAGAGTAAAGATACTTTATTTAACCAAAATTACAAAACATGAAACTCGTATATCGTTACATTACAGAAAAAGGAAAAACGTCTTGCTCGCACACACATTCTGAACTAACTACACACTTTCGTTCGGAAGGAACGATACAACAACCTTAACCTAATCGCTCACAGATGTCGCGAACGTCTTACAAAACCCCCAATTTCACGACATTTGTGATAAGTTTTTATAAACCTATTCTTACTACTAGATTACAGATTTCAATCCAACAGTTTTTATACACTCAGCATGTTTAATAGTCTTTAATTCTTTTGTAAGTGCATTCGCCGGATTCTGGTTTGTCGAAATGTATTCCATTTTCATAAGACCTTCTTGCAGCCTCTCTCTTACTATGTGATAACACATATCAATGTGTTTCATTCTCGTATTGTCCACTTTACTCGTAGAAAAATCTATCGCTGCCTTGTTATCACAGAACATTACAAAATCTGTAAAATAACGCAATAAATTCAAGTCTTTAAATAACATGTTAACCCAAATAATTTCTCTTACGCCATATGAAAGGGACACATATTCTGCCTCCATGGTAGAGGTCGATATACATCTTTGTTTCTGCGACCTCCTGTGGACTAGATTACCTGCAATGTACATTATTAATCCTGAAAAAGAATGCCTATCATCCACATCGCTTCCCCAATCTGCATCATAGAATATATCTATATTCCTACCCTTGTTACGTGTATATTCAATACCATAATCTCGCGTCTTTACTAAATATCTAAATATATGCTTTACTTGAAGCCAGTGTTCCTTACCGGGATTTACATTATACTGTGATAATTTTACCACTGAAAATAATATGTCAGGTCTAGTGCACAATGCTAAATGCATTAAAGATCCTATGGCTTCTCTGTAAGGTATTCTAAACATTTCCTTTATTTGTTTTTCAGTTTTAGGACAATCATCTCTGGATAATTTTACTCCAGGTTCTAATGGTGTCGCAGCTCCACGACAATCTTCCATACCATAACGCTTCAAAATTGAATCTACATATGCTTTTTGTGATAACTTCATCGTACCTTGTTTATCTTGATGTACTTTTACTCCCAATATAAAGCTGATCATTCCCATATCTTTGATCTCATACTTTCGTGAAATCTTTCTGACCAAACTATCAATGTATCTAGTTTCACGTGAAAAAATCATTATATCATCGACATAAACGACTAATCTTCCCCTAATTTGTAAACGCAATTTGATGTCTTCAGTCTCTGAAGCCCACAACTCGCGAGGAAGTTGTCCAGTTCTTCATTCCTGTTTCAACTAGCTTGTTTTAGTCCATAAATCGGTCGCATTAATTTAGCTACCTTGCCATCTTCTCTTCCGTATCATGGCGGCAACCTCATATAGATTTCTTCTTCCAACTGTCCATAAAGGAATGCATTCTTCACGTCGATATGTCTTGTCTTCCATTGCAATGTTGTTGATAGGGCCAACAACAATCTTATTGTTGAGAAGTTAGCAACTGGCGAGTACGTCTCAACGTAGTAATAATTCTATCTGCAATGTTACTTAGAATGTGTAACGGACCGACTTCGCGATGCCCTTTTTTTTAATAAGGGAGTGGTAAAAAAAAATGCCTTACGCACGTAGTGTGGGACTCGGGTCGCGATGTTCGGTGACCCATACCCACTAAAAATCAGTCCACTCCCGGGACAACTCATGAGGCGCCCCTCTATTCCTCTAGAGGCCCCGCTTTTCGCATTCATCTCGGCTTCGGCTCGGGCTCTCCTCCACACACCTGTTCTTGGCTCATCGACTTCGCGATGCCCTGTTGCTCACGAGTTACCAGGGTTCGTTAGGATGGAAGTAATGAAGGTTGTGCGAAGTTTGGTAAAACTAATGTTCATTTAACTCTAATTCAGCGGTGCCTGGACGAGTTTTTGGCGGCGGCGTGCTCTGGCGCGACGACGGCGACGGCGGTGATTTTCGGTCCGGCGAAAAATGACAAAATAATAACGCGGCGAAGAAATGAACAGCGAACAGTCAGCCAAGTCGGTCAAGGCTCTGTCGGCGCACTTACATCTAACACTAAACTAAACTTACGGACTACGGTGAAACGGACGCGGTTTAAAAGACGGGCCTGGTGCGGTCCGGACAGTTGAAACCGTGGTTCGCGGACACGGTGCGTTGGCGCGACTCCGGACTAGGCTACCTCGGCTGGTTCTGGACGCGGGTAAAACGGAAATTTCGCCGGCCAGCGGTGTCTGACGCGACACAGGTCTGGTGCGGGGCGCGAATGAGGATTTCGCGGCTTACAGGATCGTCTTTACGGAGACGGTGACACGGACGCGTGGATAACTTCTCGAATTCCGGTAACGTCGCGGTTTCGACGGGGAGCGTCTTCTGGAGCGGTTGTCTCAGCCTGCGAACTGGACAGTCTCATCGTACAGCAGGAACGTCTGTACGCTCGAACTGACGCACGCGATCGGAGAGTACCGAAGCCCTCGCGTCCTGGACGGACCCAGGAGCATTCGAGCTCGTTCACTGTTGTTTGCCCTGGAAGGACTAGCGAGGATGAGAATGCCTTCAGGTGAACTCCGCTGAAAATTCGCCTCGTCTGCCTTATAAAGGCTGTCCCAAAATTCGTGAAAATCCCGGAAATGGGAGGTTCCTGAGACCATTTAAAGCGACATTTTCCTTTGCAAAAATGTTATCCGCGGCTTTGTTTAGGAGTTATTAACGAAAAACACGGATCAGTTAGAGCGCGACCTAGACGCGAGTTGGCACAGTCGGCCCGGCGCGCCAACTGTCGATTGGCCGACTATGCCAACTCGCGTCTAGGTCGCGCTCTGATTGGTCCGTGTTTTTCATTAATAACTCCTAAACAAAGCCGCGGATAACATTTTTGCAAAGGATAATATCGCTTCAAATGGTCTCAGGAACCTCCCATTTCCGGGAAGTTCACGAATTTTGGGACACCCTGTATAGGCAGAAGACGAAAGCACGGACCACGAAGAGTGCTGCTGGCGTCGCGGCTGATTCTTCGCGGTGATTGGTGCGGGCCAGTTTCGGCAAAGTCTATAAATATGACTACCGTTCGGTCGCTCTTAGGCCTTTATTTTTATGGATGTGGTTTAAAGATGCCTTTATGCACACCTCCCGAAGAAGGTAGTGTGGGACTGAAAGAGGACAGATGGTCGGTCCTCCGTATACCCACGAAAAACATTCCACATTCGAAACTGTTGATGGACCGCCCCTCTACTCCCATTCTTTGATCGAGCTAGAGGAATCGGGTACTCACTTTTCGTATTACTCCCGGTTCCCCTGTCTCAATCCCATTACCACGCATGTTCGTGCCAAGTCTTACTCTTAGGCCTAGACGCGACGAATCGTTGTCTCGTCACATCCCCCCTTTCTTCGGAAGCGCGACGAGTCGATGTCTCGTCGCATCCCCCCCTTTCTTCGGGAGCGGGACGTTATGGGGAGGCACGATGAAATGATCGACCGCGAAAGTCGGGGAAACGCGGGAGGGCCGTGGCACGGTGGTGGTGTAGGCGGCCGGTCATAGAGCTCCGGTGGCAGTCGGTTGGGGGCGGTCCCGGTGGAGGTGGTGTCTTCCAGCTGCCGGAACCGTGGCACCTCCTTCTTCCCGGTGGTTGCTGGCCTTGATGGCTGTGATCAGCCAGGAAGTGGGCCGGTTGGCCGTGCGGTCGTCCTGGTTGACGTCAGCATGGGTTCCCAGCCTGCTGGTGGCCTGGTTGTCTCAGGTGGTACGGCGGTGCTGGCCGACGGTGGTATGGTGGCTCTGGTTGCCGGCGGTACGGTGCTCCGGTCGATGGCGCACAGTATTTGCACCGAAAAGCCAGACATTTGACGATTTTTAAAATTTTGCGTAATGCATAATATTATTGCTTTTTAAGGCAGTTGAATGACTGAGAAACAATGTCTTAAGGTTCATTTTTGTATGTATGTGATCATAAAATAGTATGGCTCTCCGAAAGTTGAGAGATTTTATAGCACGCGTTTCTTTCGTAACCACTTTCTGAAGCATCGTTCGGTTGTTAGTGATTTTTACACATTTTAAGGAAACAATGTAAAGCTTTTCACTATGAAGGCTTTTCAGGAAGGTACATACTACACTCTGAAACAGTTTTTATTTCTATATTGTGTATATTTGTGCATTTAATTAATATTTAAAAGTAATCAATAATTCGGCAAGTTTTCTTATGATTTTAAAGCTTTATCAAGGATTTTGTTATACTTCCCTGTGAGTCTCCGTGTTCTATTTGATTTGTGTAGTCGTATTGTTTTTAGTTTAAGTATTGTTTTGTGTTGTTTATGTTTAGTGCGTGTTAATTATTCGGTGTTAAGTTTATTATTAGTAAGACTAAATAAATTAGTTGTGTGACTTTCTCATTAAAATGTCAGTGAGCTCTTCAATACAAACTCCGGGCCCATCTGGAATCAAACTAATCACCCGCCAAAGATTATTCGACATAACGCAGGAGCACAAGGAGAAAAATATTAGTCAGAAATTGGAATATCTTGAACAGTTTTTGTTAAATCAACAAAATTACACAGAAGAGCGTCAAGCATTCAAACATAAAATTTCTCATTTTAAATCGCAATTCAAGCGTAGGTGGTTGTCGGCATGCTATAAGGAAGATCTGTTTAAAAACAGAATGAAAAATGGCTTCAGAGAACAATGGAAATTCCAATATCAAAATCTGAAAGTAGACAACCATGATCAACAAAATCTTTTACAGAACTATGTGATCGTAGCAAACGAAGAAAAACAAAAGATCTTCGAGAAAATACAAGCGTAGAGAAATTAATATTCGCTACTCAATCAAAGTTAAGAGCTTCTGGACGGGTAGATGCTTCAGTCGTACTGAAGGAAATAACTACATCTCCTAAGCGTGCTACAACATATAGGAACATTTATTCCAGTGATGTGCAGAAAGAAGAAATACAATTATCAAATGGGAAAGTTCTATCCATATTTGTTGAAGCAAGACTATCGAGAGATCAATACAACATAATTAGAATAAGCGATGAAAAATTATTTCCCTGTTACAGTTTACTTCAGAAAGCTAAAAAGGACTGTTATCCTGTTCGCGAATCGTATATTGTAACAGAAAATCATGTTGAGGTAAAATTAAAAGACGAGAGCGAACCGTCACGAGGACAGGACGTGTTTATTGTCTCGTGCTCGCGAGTGTGATTATTAATTCTTATACGGTGCTTGTGCGAAGAAAGTGACGTGAATTGTGCTCTCAAGAAGGAAAGAAGCATATAACAAGTCTCCTGCCTCCAAGGCCTAGGTAGGCGTCTCTGACTACAGGAGCGTTCCTGCTAAAAAAGAATCTGTAATCATGTTACCCACCACACAGAAAACTACCAAAGGAATGACATATGCACAAATGGCCCACCAATCCATCTTCCCCACTAAGGAACATGCGATAGTGCTGGACTTAATCGACGGAATTCCTGTAGAGGAATATACTAAAGCGGTTGGAAAACTAACAAATACCAAAAATGTTCGATTTGCCTCACGTATCTCTCACGGTCGGGTGTGTATATATATGGGTACCAAGGAGGCAGCTGACAAGCTTACCGACAACAACATGAAGGTAAACATCGGACACCACGTTCTAGGAATCCGACCGCTAATCACTAAAGCCAAACGAATCATTTTATCTAACGCGTGTCCCGTAATTCCTCATTACGTTATTGAAGAAAAATTACACGAATTAAATATCCAATTATCGTCGCAAATTACTTTTATCAGACTGGGCATAAATGATCCCAATTTCAGTCACGTCCTAAGTTTCCGAAGACAGGTATACATTTCTCCTGACGACATCTCAAAAATACCGGAAAATATACAGGTAACATATGACGATACCAACTACTGGATCTATATCTCTACAGGCAAGATTTCCTGCTTCCTGTGGAAGGAGGAAGGACACCTTGCAAAACATTGTAAAAACTCGGACGCTCTCCCACAAGATAATAGAACACCTCCTATATTGAATCGCCAAGAAGACGCAACAGCCACTAAAAGGCAGAACGAAACCCCCTCACTACCAATCGTGAACGCATCCCACCTAAATGAAATAGAAAAACCTTACAATCCTAACTATACCCTTCTCACACTGCCCCCACCATCCAATGTAATGAGGACACGCTCAAAAATCTCCCTATCATCTATTATAAGCTCTGCTGATCAAAACCCGGATATGAGCGTGACTGACACCGCGCATGAAAAGGTTTCGGAGAGAAAGGTTAAAAAATCAAGAAAACTTTAAAAAACGGACACTTCCTTCGAAGAAGTTTGTAACAAATTATTCCCAGCCGCAGAATTCATAAAAGACAACGCACAAAAACTACCGTTAGACTTTGAAAAAACCGCCAAATTTCTACTTGAAACTTATGACAACCCTAACATACCATCTACTGCCGCGAAATACACCGAAAATACCGAGGCTCTTATTGACATGCTAAGGAATATAATAGAACTCCTCAAGGAACGATCCCTCAAAAGCCGCATCACCAGAATGATAAAACGCTTGAGGACCTCTACCCTCAATACAGAAGAGGAATCCAGCGGAAGCCTTCTCGACGACTCAACCCTGGAAACTGACTAATTCACACGCAAAGTCAAGCTTTCACGACGATCTTGGGAACACATCATAATCCAATATTCTTCATGGCCTCTCAGCCGTCACCACTCCGCATCTTCTACTGGAACGCCAGAAGTCTTCGACCATGGACACCAGAAATCCAAGCTATTTTAACTAAATTAGATATCCTTATCTTTGTTGAAACGTGGCTAACCTCCAACGACAACATCAGTTTTCCAGGCTTCATATCATTCAGAAAAGACAGAGCGCCGTCACGAGGGGGAGGTATCCTGGTTCTAATTCGAAAAAATATTGCATTTGTTGAGATTGAAAATGTTACCTCTCCAGATGAAACCGTTGAGTTGTGTGGCATTCGTTTCAACAAGGTTACTCCTGTAATAGATCTTTATGTTTGTTATAGAGCCCCTGGTCTCTCTCTTTCCCAGGCTCAATGGGACCAAATTGTTGGTAACATTGACAATGATCGTCACTGCATTCTTGTTGGTGACTTCAATGCTCACCACACGATGTGGAACTGCAATTCAACGGACTGTAATGGCAAAAGATTCTATAATGCCATTGATTCCGCTGACCTCTTTTTGCATAACAGCAATACATACACCCACATTAATCTACACAATAATTCCAAATCTAATATTGATCTGATACTCTCTACCATGAACCTTAGTGACATAATTGAAACTAACGTGTCGGATGAGACCTGGGGTTCAGATCACTTCCCAATTTACATCAATATTAATACTAGCAAAAATTTTTACAGTAAGAAATCATTTAAGATCAAATCAGTTCGCACAGATTGGAGTAAGTTTTTGGACTTTCTTGAAAACAGTTACGCAGAATTCTTTACAAGCAATTACGATCTTCTTTCTCCCAGCGCCAAATACGATTTAGTATTATTATTATTTAGTATATATATAGTATTATTACAGAAGCCATACGATTCAGTACCCCTAAAAGAAGAAACGCAAACACTCCCCATAAAAATCCAGTTCCCTGGTGGGATTCTGAGTGTGATAAAATCAAAAGACTGCGTAGAGCATCCTACAAAAAATGGACGCATACAGGAGATATTGCCGATCTAATAGCGTATAAGAGAACCGCGGCCCTTGCCACTAAGACTTTCAAAAACAAGAAAAGAGAAAACTTTAAAACCTTCGCTGAAAGTATCTGCTTCCGATCAGACCCGAATTATGTCTGGAATAAGTGCAAAATTTTTAAAAACAAGTGGACCAAAGTCTCTCCCTCTCATACATCAAATAACTTGCAATCCAATAGTCTAATTCGCTCGGCTCTTAACAAAATTAGTCCTGCGTGGGTTCCTTCCGACCCCAGCGAATTTCCTATCTGTCCTTCTAACAACTTTCTTGACTCTCCTTTCAATCTCATAGAGTTCAACACAGCCCTTGAGCCGAAGAATATTAAATCAGCCCCTGGTATCGATGGCATTGACTTTGAAATTCTAAAGAGATTGCACATTAAATACAAGCTCCTCTTACTAGACATCTTCAACTCTATGTTTTCCTCAAACAATTTTCCCTCCAGTTGGACTGTTTCGTTTGTTCATTTTATAAAAAAAGCAGATGGCAAAAGTCTTCGTCCCATATCCCTTAGTTCGTGCTCCTGTAAACTTTTTGATACCATCATCAAAAATCGCCTGCAGTTCTGGGCTGAAGTTAACAACCTTCTACCTAGCAGCCAACATGGCTTTAGGAAAGGCAGGTCTTGTGCTGACAATCTAGTTTACCTATCTCTTAAGGTCGAAGAGGCCTTTGCCGAACGAAAAGAAGTGCTGGCCGCCTTCCTGGATGTTCTGTCACGTTGACCTCTTTTCGACGAACGGAAGGCTCGTGAAAAGGGTCAAACTCGGGCTTTGCTGGTACAGAGACCGGGCCGCGTTTAGCCGAGTACACGCGGTCCGCCCGGGACAACGGAATTCGAGAGTCCGACGGATCAAAATTGAGTTGTTCGGGCGCCAGACAACTTGAGGGTGCCACGCGAGACGCGATGCGATTCTCGGCCTCGGAGAAGCCCCCAGTTCGGATGACCCCCTCGGCAGGGCGGATCTCACAGGAATACTCAAATAATTCACGACAATGTAGGCTCGAGATGTTTAATCGGTCGTCGGTAGTTACAAAATTACGGTCTCGTGGCCGCGACCCGAGAGCCCGCGCTCTTTATACAGCTTGGCGGTAGATGAAAATTCGCAGCGCGGTTGTCTTACACAATGGAACGCGTGTCGGAATCGTCGTACAAAATCGCGATCTTCCAGGAACGCTGGACAACGAAATCGCACGCAACGCAGGTGAACGGCGTAGTAGGGTACTGTCGCGGCGGCCGTCGCTCGCGATTCGATTTTACGCACGCGGTATCGATGCTACGTTTCGATCGTCGGCGCGACACAGGATTCGAGACGACTGGAGATTACTCTCACGACACGCGACTCCTCCGAGGAACCTTCCGAAATCACGACACACGGGGAAAACTCTCGGAAACCTAACCTCAAAACGCCCTCGGAACGGGCGTGAGATATTGGCACGAGGCGTCCTGCGCCTCGGCACACGCGAAAATTCGAGGACAGAACGAGAAGCGTTCGTCCTCGCGCGATTAAAGTCGAGCCACCTCGCAAAGAAGTATCGAATCGATCATTGGCTGACTTACCGTTTCGCCTCGTTATCGTCGGAAGCGTCTGTCGTAAGGAATGCTTCCGGGAAGCGGTCTCGCCCGGCTGCTCGGCTCGGTAACCTGGTTATTTTCCGCCTTCCTTCCTCCCCACGGGAACTTGTACGACACGGCCGAATTACGCTTGATCGCTCGCGGAATTAAAGGCAGCCGAATTTTCGAAAGGTGAGATCGTCACGGAAGCCAGCGCGACAGTGTCGCATCGATTTTCGATCGCGCGACGGCTCGATCCTTTCCCCCCTCTCTCGACTCGTTGCCAAATTTTCCCGATTGGCGCGTGCCACCCGCGCGGCATCCCAGATACCAGGATCGTGCCTACTAAGGTCCTTGGGCCCCAGACCAACGTAATACGGAATTTGCGGTCACTTCTTGACCGTGAGAGGTTCGTCCTCTCTCTGGGCACGATCGCACCACCTACGCCGGAGCTTAGCGTGGTGAGGCGGCGTCGGGACCACGAAAGGTCGGAGTGACCGGTTGTTCGGTAGAGGCTCCAGTCCCTCCGACGCCTCCGGGTGGATTTCCCGAGTGCTCTCGGTCCAGGTCGTCCTTGCCCGTGCACGGGGCTTCCGCAATATCGGCCAGTTGTTTTCTGCGGGGTCGTCTGGTGCTGTGTCTCCTTCTCGGGAAAACTTCGGTCGGTCGGGGTACTTTTTCCGCGTCCCTGTCACGGCCCTGTAAACTGGCCGTTCTCGGCGCGTACGACAGATGTCAGTCATCGGTAATCGGTCGGTACGGAATTTCCTCGGGGAACGCTCTCGAATCCTGCGATGCCGTGTCGTGACCCGTGAGAAGGTGGCCCAGTCCTTTTTATGTTACAATTGTAACCAAAATTAACGGAGAAAGTGACGTCGCAGGATTTGCAACGTCTGCCCATCTCGGCTGCCCTACTAACACCGTAAAATTTATTCAGTTTATTACTCGAGAAAGGACTGTATACTCCGAAATATCTCTAAATGAACCTAGAATGGTCTATAAGGGTGTTCCACAAGGAGCGGTCCTTAGCCCCCTCCTATTTAACTTATATGTTTCGCATATAACAGACAACTTACCCAAATCAATCAACACATCACAGTTTGCAGACGATATCGCCTTCTTCTTAAAATTCTCGTCTTTAAAAAGAGCCAAAAACATTCTCCAGAGAGCAATTTCTGTCCTTAGCAAAAATCGTTTCGATATCGGACTCAACCTTACTCCTGATAAGAGTTCTCTCCTTCTTTTTAGTAATAAAACGAAAAAAATTCCACCAGGACAATTGGAAATCACCTTCGACAATTTCATCATAAAGCCTAGAGAAACCGTTCGGTTCCTGGGCGTTATTTTCGATTCTAAACTGTCGTTTGCCCCGCAGGTTGAACAAATATGTAACAGATGTCTGAAAGCTATTAACATTATAAAATTCCTGTGCGGCACTTGGTGGGGCTCTGACCTGTGTACCCTCCTATTACTTTATAAAAGTTACATCCGTTCTATAATTGACTACGGTTGCTTTGTGTTTTGGCCGCGCACTATCACCCTTAGAACCAAACTTGAAAGAATCCAAAACTTAGCAATCCGAACAGCTCTAGGCTACCGCAAGAGTACTCCGCTAAACGTGATGGTGGCTGAATCAAAGCTGATGCTTCTATCGGACAGGGTAACTTACCTATGTGAACGTTACCTCGCTAAAGCCTTGTCAAACAACAGCTCACTCATGTTTCACACCATCACTAAATACTCCCACCTTCTTCAAAGGAGACCAGCTAGACGCAATCGAACAACTCTTAACCTCTGTATAGAGTCCTTCTACGGTGATAATTTCAAGATTGAGCCAAAACCCAACTTCTGCTTGTACCGTCACGAGTTTGAAACCATAACTGCGTCTATACCAATTGACACTAGTTTTGGCCAGTCACTTCGCGAGGCCAAAGACCCAAATACTCTAATTGACAAACTTTTAACAGACTACATTGCCTCTGCAATTTACACCGATGGCAGCAAAATGTCGAACTCAGCGTGTGCTGGATCAGCGTGTATATGCTATGATCTCAACCTGCGTATTAAAAAAAGCATTGATATCAGTGCGTCGGTTTTTACAGCCGAATGTTTGGCCCTAAACATTGCTATGGACATCGCCACATGTCATAAAAACCGCAATTTTATTATCTTTTCCGATTCCTTAAGTGCCCTTCAATGTTTGGAATCGGTTAGCCTCCAAGTGAAAACCAACCCGTATATCTTCGACATCAAGGAAAAATTCTTACAATTCAATCAAAACAACTCCCGCTTTATTAAACTCTTGTGGATTCCCGCTCACATAGGGTTGCGAGGAAACGAGGATGCTGACAATCTCGCCAAATCTGCGACTGCTTCCGAATCCATTGACGTACAGTATGTTCCCTTTTCCGATACATCATACCTGTCCAAAATAGAGGCATACCACCGAACCAATACTACAATTACTGTTCAGGGTTCATCCAAGGGCAAAATCTTCTTTGAGCGCTTTTTTATTTCTAATCGAACCCCTTGGTTTGCCAATAAAAACTTTGAGAATCTTAAGAGGGATTTTGTTACCACCGTAAATCGCATCAGGGTCAATCACTACAAGTTGGCTGCCTCACTGTTCCGGGTGGGCATTGTTAACTATACCAACTGTAAGTGTGGCTACGAAATGGAGGACCTAGACCACGTCATATGGCAATGTTGCCTATTTGACGCACACAGAACTAGACTAACTGATGATCTACGCAGGATGGGGTTCTTTCTGCCCCTCAAAGCCGATATGTTCTTTATCAAACCCAACATCCGGGCGTGTTTGCGTATCTTTGCGTTCTTGAAAGAATGCAACCTGCGCATATAACCAGATATGATAAACAGTCTTCTAACTGACACACAAACTGTAAAACTCTGAAAAAATGTTAACTCTTAAATTCTGTAACTCAAACTATGTAAAATAATGCGATTCCAGTTCAGCTGTATAGACCCCATTTTGGGGCCTGGGTAAGCTTAATAAAAAAAAAAAAAAATGTTGAGGTAAACTGCAAGATTTGTTGGATCATACGGTTACTCGTCTATTATTATATTTAAAAGAAGTACTGAATAATTTAAGTGATAGCGACACCAGTTCATTACAATTAATAAGCAAATGGGGGTGCGATGGGTCACATCAATCGCAAGATTTTTAACGAGTACTAATTCCGACTGCGACTCTCATATATTTCAAAGTTCTTTCGTACCGTTACGATTAATTTCCTCTGATACTAAAAAAGTAATTTAGCAAAATCCAACACCATCCTCCCCCAGATATTGCCGACCGATACGAATCAGATTTATAAAGGTGTAACGTTCCGATTTTCGCATGCACCTGTAGCTCGGAGTGACCAGGGCTCGAGGTGTCAAATGAACCGAATGCGAGAATCGGGTAAAATAGATATTTATTATCCGGCCGTAAGACCGGCCTTAAGGGTGTGGGTCGGATTTTGACCTTGGTCGTAGTATCGGTGCCCTCCGCATTTGTAGCTAGGAGCGCTAGTGTTTTTAGTCACTGTTTTACCGATTCAGTCACTGTATTGGTAAAACATCGGTAAAATAGTGACTAAAAACGCTAGCGCTCCTAGCTAAAAATGCCATGGAACTAATACTTGCACCAAAATCTCCCGTATAGGGATCTACTTCGTAGATTTCGTTTGCTGTGTTTAAACACGTATAGTTTAACATAATAAAGGTTTCATTGACATTGTATGTGACCCTGAATTCCGGGATGCCTACATTTTGGTCTATAAGAATCCTAAATCTCTCGATATTTAAGAAAATGTATGTGTCTCGACAATGGCAGCACTGTCGCTTCGTCCAATATTTGTGAAACTGCGCTACATGCTGCCGAATAATGCAAATTACGCCACGAAAACGCAAAAGTAGGCCATATATGGAAGCATCCCGTAATTGTGGGTCTTTTATCTAGCGATTGTGACTACGTAGGGGCCCCAAATGTGCGTTAGAGAGACAGCAAACGAAATCTACGGAACCCTTGCAATCTCGTGTACGTATACAGTATCTATCGGTGTGTTAAGGTACTACCACACTCGCACTCGACCAAGGTCAAAATCCGACCCACACCCTTAAGAATGTGGAGTGACCACTATGAACACGAGAATAACAAAAATAAACTACTTTTCTGGCGGCGGAGCCGTCTGATAACAATTATGAAATGAACGCGCTGGTAGACTGATAATAATGATAAACTGAAGTAACGACGGATCGCTCGGTGACCGGTTCCTTTATGGTTAGCCCGGTATCCTAGGGACGGGTAACCGTTTCCGAGACGTCCTGGTTCGGCTAAAACAAAATAATACGCCCTGGCAATCAATATCGCGCTCGGCTAGACTTAATCTAACTTATACTAGTCGCGGCTTCGCTTCGCGGAACGAGATGGATTCGGAATTCGCGGCGAGGGTGACACGCTTCGCGAACCGTTTTCGAGGCCGGACGACGCGGGCCGTATCCGGACGGCAGGTTTCGTTCGGCGGCGTATCTCGGGTCCGAAGCGGCCGCGTCCCACGCATCCGACACGACGAGACGTCGCAGCCCTCCACAGTTGGACCTGTGGTCACGAGCTGCGAAACGGACGCGCCTCGGAAGGGCCTGAGGGGATTCGTGCTCGTTATTGCCGTGAGGGAGACGCGAAGTCACAACGCTCCGGAATAGCCGGTACTTTGGACAGGCCGGAGGCGGGTTCGTCGGGACGTTCGAGCGACGAAACGGACAGTGCCGCACTTCGACCCAGAAGGACCTGAGATTCAAAGTGAAGATCGCACGCGCCTCAGAAGGGCCTGAGGGGATTCGCGCTCACTATCCGCAACCTCAACTCTCGCTCGGCTCGACGACGGCACGACAGGTCTTTCGTGCGCGGCTGGACGTTGGAGAGTACTCGCAGGAGCAGTGATCCCAGTCTGCGTTATACTGGTCGGAGTTTATGCCCAGCAGAGCTGTTTATTCTGAGAAGAACTAGCAGGTCCAGTGATCGTCGTTCGAATGCTCCAGGAGAACTCCGCTCGCGCGGCGCTCCGTCGCGCCTTTTATACGCGTGGAGCGGTGTGGCGCATGGAGGGGGCCGCTCGCTTGCGGTCCTCTGATTGGTGCGCTCCCGTGCCGTGGAAGTCTATAAATATGAGTGCCGTTCGCCCGGCTCGCCTCATATACTGGTATGCTTTCGCGACGATACGTCGGCTCGTCGCAAAGGAATCCATAGATGCAACCAACGAAGAAATAACGTATATTCAAAAAAAATAAATTAATTAAAAGAAACAGAAATCGAGGGAAACACAATTATTTGGGTAAAACATGTTTTATTATTTACAATGATTGACGGCAAAGTATGTAATGCTGCTACGGGCACAAAATCCACAATGAAGTGTTTCGTATGTGGCTTAACTTCAAAAGACTTTAATAATGTGACAAGAAAACCAATAGTAAATCCAAACTCACTTCAATTTGGTTTATCTATTTTACTTGCCAAAATCAGACTCTTTGAGAATCTTTTACACGTATCCTACAAATTACCAATCAAGAAATGGCAAATCAAGACTGCAGATGAAAAGTATGCAGTGGAACAAAGAAAAAAATGTATTCAGGAAGAATTCAAAATTAAAATGGGTATAATAATAGACAGACCAAAACCTGGCTTAGGGAATACAAATGACGGAAACACTAGCCGCAGATTCTTCGCAAATCACGAACTATCAGCTGAAATAACGGGGATTGATGTTCAGTTAATATATGGATTTAAAGTAATATTGCAAGTCATATCAAGTACTTATAAGATCGATACAGAAAAATTTGAAACATATGCCATGGACACAGCAAAATTATATATTCGATTATATCCATGGCATCCAATGTCTCCCACCACACACAAAATTTTAATCCATGGTCCGGTCATCATAGAGAATTCCATATTGCCAATTGGACAGCTGTCCGAAGCAGCCGAAGCTAGAAATAAACATTTTCGTATATACAGACAAAATTATTCTAGAAAATTTTCTAGAGAAGCGTGTAACGAGGATGTGATTAACAGACTTTTGCTTACTTCCGATCCATATTTAACCAGTATAAGACCACCACCAAGAAAAAGAACAGGACCATATCTAAAAGAAGCAATAAATTTGCTTCTTCCAACTGATTTTATTACGAACGAAAACGAAAACGAAAGTTTGGAGCAAAATAAAGAAGATAATGAAAATGAAGACGAGGACGAAATCAATGATGAGGACGAAATCAATGGTGAGGATGAAATCAATGATGAGGATGAGGACTAAAAGCCTTTTTAACGAAAATTAATTGTGAGTATCGTAATTGTATATACAAAATATTTTGAACCTGTAATATCAACATATTATCACAAATCAGATTTTATATGTGTATTGCCGCTTTAGCAGTGATTTTTATAAAAATTACGTACAACATCAAAAAGTAGAAGATTTACGCTTTAGAATCGTGGATGTTTCATCAATTTCGGATTATTCTCGGTGTTTGACGCGTACCGGCCGCGAGTTCGAGACCACGGTAAAGAATCGCTTGCCCTGAGATAGATTCGAAGTCGAAACTCCGATCATAAAAACACGCTCACGTGTTTGGCGTTTTTTCATCTCAGCTGTACGGGTTTGACATCGAATCGAGGTGAATGAACTCGTAGGTAAACGCCGAGCCGACCGCGTGTGTACTAAACACGGCAGCAGTAACCACGAGGGGCATCCTTCGAACTCGCCCGACCGTTCTCGGTTCTCTTTCGAAAAACAGCGTCAACTGTCAAACTGTCATCAAATTATAAATAACAGCGCTAATTTGCAGGATAAGGTCTTTTGTATCCGCTATTACTACAACGTTGTCGTTCGCCGCGAGCAAATCTAATCAGTTCAATTTTTGAGCGTAACAAGCCTTCCGCGTCCGAAGCTGTACGGCATCAAAAGCCCCGCGGAGTATTTTGTGAATTATCGTACTATTCGTCAGTGGATAACTTCTTTGTACATCCCGAATTCTACTTGGTTGATTAAGATTGTTGCGGAGGTCGTAGAAACTCGGCCTCCATTAAGTATTTCGCTGAGTTTAATACCACCTCGATCCCTTCCGCAGTATAAACGACTGTTTGGTTAATTAAGACGCCGACACTTCACCCAGGGTTCGGTGCAACACTCGGCAAAGTTATGCGAGTTTGAAGATTGAGTGAATTTTAACTTAGCGCTGTCCAGCTTTTCGGTGCAAATACCCCACTGTGCGGCGGTACGGTTGTCCCAGTCGGCGGCACGGCTGTCCCGGTCGGTGGTATGGCTGGTTTTCCCTCTCGGCTGGTCGGCTCGCGGGTAGTATGTCAGTGGGGCGGGTCGTGGGGAATCGAGGTTTCGTATGTTACGGCGAAACCCAAACAACCAACCTGTTCGGCTACGATCGCTAGTCAACGGGAACGCGACAACATCGCTCGGTTACTCAAAACGAAAAAAAAATACAGTTCGATTATTTGGCGAGTCGTTTTCTCGTCGCAAATGGAATGATTATAACTGTTGACGGAATTGTTCGATAAGAAAAGTCGTAATCCATGGCGACAGCGTTGTTCAGTTCCTTCCAATGTGAAGAACCGTGATTTCAGTTGTTTTAGATTCCGGGTCGATTCGGGGAATCGGATCGATACCGGGACTCTAAGATTAATAAAACGGGGTTGAGAGCGAATCAACTGACGGATCGACGAAACGTTCACGAAAGTGACACGGAAAGCAAGTCAATATGGAAACGAGTGTCGTGTTGTCAAAATCGAACAGAACTGAGCGATCAACTGGGCGTGTCGATCAACCGCGACCGCTCCCCCTGCCGTGCCCGCAAGGCCCGAGCTGCTCGATCCACCCGAGGAGCTTGCAGGAAACGGGAGGACGGTGCGGGGACGACGGCGCGCCGAACAGATCGCTAGAACGGAGTCACTTTATTGATTCAATTGATGTACAATGTAAGACAAATAAATTACCATTCACAATAAAGAATTGTATAATAATGAAGCGGGAGAATCCTTAGTTATAAATGTAATAACCACGTCTATATACAACAAATAAAGAAATAATCATCAACATGAGTGAAATTCGAATAAAATCTCTAACACCAGTACTTCTAGCTCATTATTCTCCAATTTTGTGCCATTTCCGATCTTTGTTAATATGGTTGAAAACATTTGATTAGCTTGCCTCATCACCTGACCCACGGTGCATTATACAGGTGTGCCGACTTCCCTCAGAAATTGAGATAGATGGGTAGTAATTCCCCGGCCGCCGCCAGACGGCGCAGGGTCATAGGTCCCGTACGTGTGCGAATGAGTGTGATTGTGTGTATGACAATTACGTCAGCAGCGCGTCCGAATACACACAATCTCATTCCCACACGTACGGAACCTACGACCCTGCGCCGTCTGGCGGCGGCCAGAGAATTACTACCTATCTATCACAAAACGTCAACGTTACAGAGATGCTAAGTCGGCACACCTGTATAATGCACCGTGACCTGACCTAACTCGAAGAATTTTAGGCTATGCCATAATGTTGGTCCTACAATGTGTTGTTTCGTCTGCTTATACAGGGTGTCCCAAAACTCGTGAAGAACCCGAAAGGGGGTGGTTCCTGAGACCATTCTAAGAGACATTTTCCTTTGCACAAAAGTCAAATTCGGCTTTGTTTAGGAGTTATTAACGAAAAACACGGACCAATCAAAGCGCGTCCTGGCCTGGCGCGCCACGCCGCGCTGGCAAGCGAGTGTCGGTGGTACGCCGCGACATCGCAACGAGCAAGAGTTTCTCGATAATGTGAATCCTCTCCGATTTCGATGAGCTTTGGATATGTTGCCAAGACCATGATTCTGAACAACATTTCTCTTTAGACTTTTTGGCGATCGGCTTTAGTTTACGAGATAATCGTAAAAAACATTACTTGTAAATTCATATGGGTGTTCTTGATAGCGGGCACGGCGTGTTAATATCTCCGAAACTAAAGCCGACCGCCAACTATTTCAAAGGAAAACGATATTTAAAACGTCGAGTTTTAAAACACATTCAAGGTCATTGAAATCGTTGAGGACCCACATTATCTTTACTCGACTTACGGCAACTTTACCCGAATGAGAGGAGAAGCAGAAACTTATTATTGTATTAAAAACTCACTTATTCAGCCGTAAATCCATTTGCTGTTTCGAAATGTGTGTTACTGGGTCACCCGGTGACGAACTGCACAGATGTCTTCGGGTATACGGCAGTAACGAAAGGTAAGGGACGTACGGCCAGGTCGACGAACTGCACAGCCGGTGGTAGATAGTAATAAGGCCTAAGGGATGCGCGGGCAAGTCGACGATCCACAATTTCACTTTCACTTTCGAATCGATAAATAATTCGTATGTTTATTTCACACAGATGACTTGAAATTTGTCCACACTCACAATCACTGTTCACATTTGTCTATACACATAGTTATACACTAATAATAATTTCCATATCCGTAGTCTAGTGATTAGTTTAAATATCACTATCAAAAACACAACTAATAGCAACCGTTAGCTTTGAATTGACAAATATATGGAGATGTTCTCTCTACCGCGGCTCGAACGACACTGATTTTCTGCAAGATTTTTCTAAAGAATTTACGTAGGGCATTTAGCGTGTCGAAATTCGAAATGCACGCTGTAGCACGTTTACGAAAACGACGGGACGGTCAGACGAAAAACAGGATGCGAGAAGGATCGCTGTCAGATTTATGGCAAACACATGTTTAGTTTTTCCTGCAGATTGGTACGTAGAGTCGATAGGTAACCGTGCGAAAACGTCATCGGTCCTTTTACCCAGCAAGGGGTAAAAATGTCAGGTCAGCGTAGCATCCCTATTGTCCTATACCTTCCGTAAGAAACTTTCTAAAAGAAGGACAGCCGACGTTTTCGAACGGTTACCCATCGACTCTGCGTATCAATCTGCAGGAAAAACTGAACATGTGTCTGCCATAAATCTTACAGCGGTCCTTCTCGCATCCTGTTTTTCGTCTGACCGTCCCGTCGTTTTCGTAAACGTGCTACAGCGTGCATTTCGAATTTCGACACGCTAAATGCCCTTCCTAAGTTCTTTAGAAAAATCTTGCAGAAAATCAGTGTCGTTCGAGCCGCGGTAGAGAGAACATCTCCACATATTTGTCAATTCAAAGCTAACGGTTGCTATTAGTTGTGTTTTTGATAGTGATATTTAAACTAATCACTAGACTGCGGATATGGCAATTATTATTAGTACATAACTATGTGTGTAGTCAAATGTGGACAGTGATTGTGAGTGTGGAAAAATTTCAAGGCATCTGTGTGAAATAAACATACGAATTATTTAACGATTCGAAAGTGAAAGTGAAATTCTGGATCATCGACTTGACCGCGCATCCCTTAGGCCTTATTACTATCTACCACCGGCTGTGCAGTTCGTCGACCTGGCCGTATGTCCGTTACCTTTCGGTGCTGCCGTATACCTGAAGACATCTGTGCAGTTCGTCACCGAGGGACCCAGTAACACACATTTCGAAACAGCAAATGGATTTACGGCTGAATAAGTGAGTTTTTAATACAATAATAAGTTTCTGCTTCTCCTCTCATTCGGGTAAAGTTGCCGTAAGTCGAGTAAAGATAATGTGGGTCCTCAACGATTTCAATGACCTTGAATGTGTTTTAAAACTCGACGTTTTAAATATCGTTTTCCTTTGAAATAGTTGGCGGTCGGCTTTAGTTTCGGAGATATTAACACGCCGTGCCCGCTATCAAGAACACCCATATGAATTTACAAGTAATGTTTTTTACGATTATCTCGTAAACTAAAGCCGATCGCCAAAAAGTCTAAAGAGAAATGTTGTTCAGAATCATGGTCTTGGCAACATATCCAAAGCTCATCGAAATCGGAGAGGAGATAGTACATCGATCGATTTACAATTACAAGTTTTTACAATTATCTCGTGAACTAAAGCCGATCGCCAAAAAGTCTAAAGAGAAATGTTGTTCAGAATCATGGTCTTGACAACATATCCAAAGCTCATCGAAATCGGAGAGGATTCACATTATCGAGAAACTCTTGCTCGTTGCGATGTCGCGGCGTACCACCGACACTCGCTTGCCAGCGCGGCGTGGCGCGCCGGGCCAGGACGCGCTCTGATTGGTCCGTGTTTTTCGTTAATAACTCCTAAACAAAGCCGAATTTGACTTTTGTGCAAAGGAAAATGTCTCTTAGAATTGTCTCAGGAACCCCCCCTTTCGTGTTCTTCACGAGTTTTGGGACACCCTGTATACATTGGTGTTGCTGTGACTGGGGGTAGCTGTCGTAAATCGCCAATTAGTATTAAGTCGAACCCTTCGAATTCTACATCGTATTTTCCGGTGATTTGTTTCAATCTTGCATCGATATGAGACAATAATTCTGCACTTATCATGCTGACTTCATCGATTATTATCACATCAACGAACCGAAAGAGGACTCGATATTGCTGCACAACTTCAACAGATAATGGAAGTAACCTAGACAGCGATATTTTTAATACAGTATGAATGGTCGTGCCGTCTATTGCTACTGCAGCTTTACCAGTTGATGCACAAGTAATGTAAGCGTTACAATGTCCGTCAGTGTTTATGAACCGATTATATATTTCCATCAACAGTCGTATGAGGAAAGTCTCCCACATCCTGCTGGTCCAGTCATGAATGTTTAGAAAGATTGTCGGTTTTTAGATAACAGATTATTATTAACGTGCATTAACAGTTTCCGTTGTTTGTCATTCACCATCCGCATAAGTTTGTGGGAAAGATAGGAGGCTGAATTTGAACTATTGCTCTTTATTTGTCACAATGTAAAATCTGTACACTCTTCGACTCTGTATATTGGTAATCTGTTACGCGATGACAGTTGCGTGATATTATATACTCGCTCGCGGTGTCGCGGGGGAAAACGGGGGACCTTTGTCTACGCGGCCTGAGGTTCGATAACCTGTCGTCTTTTTGCCCGCGCTGCGTTTATGTTTGGGAAACAGCTGACTCGGTGACAAGGAGAAGGACGCGATCTGTTTCTCCTTGTTAACTTCCCGATTTTATAGGGAAGTTATTGTAATTACCCCGAAAATCGAAAATCGATTTTTTAGCAGATCTTCACGTTTCATGGTCATTGGAGTCATTTTAGACTATTTTTATAAAAATGTTCGTGTGTGTGTGTGTGTGTGTGTGTGTGCGTGCGTATGGCCGTTTCTATGTAATCAAATTTTTCGTTAACGTTTTCAGAAAAAGTAACAACGCGATCAGGATGATGAATGATGCAATCGATGTGCCCCGTCGTAACTTAGAGCTGTTTAGATTTTGGTCCATATTGGTCAAGTAGTTTTTTAGATTTTTAGTTTTTTTTCGAAAAGAGTTGATTCTACAATGCAATTTATAAGGGAGGACGAAAATTTTCCACCAAAGAACCAAACGCAATTACATAAAAAAAATTTTTTTCTTAATTTTTTTTAGATTAAAAAAAAATTTTTTTTTTAATTGATGCTAATGTTACCGCTTGGAATACTCGAAAGTTATTCCAATGCAAGAGTGAATTTATCATCTCTATTCCCAAGAATACATTTTGGGAGAATATCGATGAAAGTACAAAAAAAACGATGTTACCGGTGTTGGCGAAGGAGTAACGAATCGGGAAGTTCTTTGTGTGACTCTTGGAGAGTCACACACCAAATAAAAAACATTAATAGCAGTAGGCCCTACTAGCCATGCGTATCACTAACCCTCTCGCAAGAGCAGTCTTACCCGCGAGCTCGCGAAGCGAGCGAGCAAAAACAACCCTACTCGCGAGCGAGCGAAGCGAGCGAGCAACAATAGCCCTCTAGTTTGTGTCGCTGTTTTCGCAGAAGTCGGTTCATTGCCCGGAGGTGATGTTTGGGCCACGGCTGACTCGATGATGAGGAAGGACGCTGTCTTTTTTCCCATCGTTGTTTAGCTGCTACAAGTTCATAATATCTGTCGTTGTCCATCAAATTCTCCCTCTTTCTAGCAATAGCTCCAAGTTTTTTGAGTGCCGCTTGCCTGAGTTCTTCATTCATTTCTGCATTTGGGTTGTTATACAATTCTTGAAATGGTCATGTTCTCCCTCCTGTTCCAAGTCTTCGTCTTCACGACATAATTCCCTACAAATCTGAAAGGTCTTCTGAAGATCTAAATTTAATTAAAATTCCTTTCGACGTTGCAAAATTAGATGTTCATTGTCATCATACAGTCCAATCCATTTCATTTCATCTAAGATTTGTGTGCCTTCGTTTCGAGAAGATAAATGCAGAGTCACCATATCTCGTTTGTACTTATTTAAATCCTTGACCATGTCGTAATTATAATAACGTATAATGCGTGACTGTTGTCGACTGTTGTGACTGACGTATACCTGATTTGAATTGAAGGTGTAATATGCCACAAATTGCGCTAGCGTCACGTCTTCAAGGTCTTCAGGCCTCTTCTGATATTTATCGTACCCATTTTCTTTCCAAATGTCTGTTGAATCGTCGTCAACATCCATTTTCTCTAATTCTTGTAGAGTTTTCCTGATTCTCTGCCGTTCAATCGGTCATACAGTTGGGATATAGACGACAATACAAGAACTCTTGGACATTGGTTCACGTAGTAAGTACCCCGCTGCTTCTTGGCTAGTTATTTCGACTGTATTGAGCAGATCGACACCCATTTTCCTTGTAATTTCTACAATGTCAAATTCGGGATGCTCGTCCACTATTTTAATAACTTGTCGTTGTAAGTTGCTGATCCCCCTGTTGGTTTTATTAATATACTAGCTTTCCCCCGCCACGCGTTGCTGTGGCACAGTATTTTTTAAAAGCATGTACTTTCTGAACGTGTTTGTGATGATCTATTTTTTTCGGTCTAACTCTGTCACTCACTCTCTCTCTCTCTCTCTCTCTCTCTCTCTCTCTCTCTCTCTGACTCTCTCTCTATCTTTGTCTCTGTCTCTGGAAGGTTTTACAGCAAACCGCATTCGAAAAAGTAAATTCGATCAAAAGTTATAAGCAGAAACGTGCCCTTTCTCTCTCTCTCACTCTCTCTCGCACTCTCTCTCGCACTCTCTCTCTCTTTCTCCCTCTCTCTGCCTCTGTTTCTGTCTCTGGAAGGTTTTAGAGCAAACCGCATTCGAAAAAGTCCATTCGATCAAAAGTTATAAGCAGAAACGTGCCCTCTCTCTCTCTCTCTGACTCTCTCTCTCTCTCTCTCTCTCTCTCTCTCTCTCTCTCTCTCTCTCTCTCTCTCTCTCTCTCTCTGTCTCTGTAAGTTTTTACAGCAAACCGCATTCGAAAAAGTAAATTCGATCAAAAGTTATAATCAGAACCGTGCCCTCTCTCTCTCTCCCTCTCTCTCTCTCTTTCTCTACCTCTGTCTCTGTTCTGGAAGGTTTTAGAGCAAACCGCATTCGAAAAAGTCAATTCGATCAAAAGTTATAAGCAGAAACGTGCCCTCTCTCTCCTCTCTCTCTCTCTCTCTCTCTCTCTCTCTCTCTCTCTCTCTCTCTCTCTGACTCTCTCTCTCTCTATCTCTGTCTCTGTCTCTGGAAGGTTTTAGAGCAAACCGCATTCGAAAAAGTCCATTCGATCAAAAGTTATAAGCAGAAACGTGACCAAAAATGGGCGAAAAAGTGGTAATGGTGTCACTAAAGACGTCACAACTTTTGAACCAATGGACTTTTTCGAACGCTCTTTGCTCATAAACCTTCCCGAAGAAACGCCGCGTCTAACGGTTCAAACCCCAACTTTATACGTTGAGCAGTTCCGGAGTCTATGAATCATATATATATATATACAAATATATATACAAACATCCATTTTTATATATATAGATTCAACGACATAGACAGCGCAGGAATATTCGTCAAGAATGAACTGGAAGTCGGTGTTAAACTGTAATATACGAAGAATGAATGGGTTAAATGCGTTATGCCATTTTTCTGAAGTTTCGCGTTTCAGAAAAACTTTTGGTCGCGTAATTCCAGCTCGTAATATTTGTTCATAGTGTTGATCCAAAGTAATTTGGTTCTTTTTGTAGAATAAGTCCATATCTGCATATTCCGTAGTCTCTAAATTTGCTCTGATGTGCTTGTAATGTTTCGAATGTTTAGCAAATTCTAGCTCAGTTTTTTCCATTGGTGTCAAAATGATTGTTGATCGACAGGGCATAAAGGAAGCGTCAAATCTACATTTTTGTGCTCTATTGGCAACTATTCTCTTGAAACAGATAAACGTGTGCTTATGAGTTTGGAGTCTGATGTGCCCTGAGGCTTCTGTTGAAGAAACTGAAATTAATTCATCAATTAGTGATATTGCATCCTGCTTGTTGGTACCAAGAGCATCAGCTGGAGCATTATCGAGCCATAGTAGTATATGTGCATGAGGGCTTCCGCGGTATTGGAACTCGATTCGTTTAAAGTAATGAAGGACACGATATTCACCGAATGGGTTACACTTTTTTCAATTGTAGAATGGTTATACAAACATTTACTAGTTTATTGAAGTAGATCGCACACATAACTGCATCTTCATTTATTAGTTACTCTTCAGGACGTAATGAAGTCCAGCCGCATCTTCATCGGAAATCACCGCACCATTGTTCTTCAATTTATATATTGTTTGCAGAAGTGGAATCCAACCTATTTCATTGGCACTCAGTGTTAAAAACATTGTATGTTTTCCTAATTGCCTGATCATGGCAAACAAGTCTCTTTTTCGTTCGGCCCAATGCCAAGTTGAATTAGGAAGACATCTGAGGAAGGCGAAGTTACTTTCAATACACTGATTGACGTAATCTTTTGATTCAATTTGCTGCCTTGTTATCTTTGCGTCTTTGCTAACATTTTTAAAAGCAACTGTAAGGGAATCGCGGTCTCTTAATCGCATTATCTTCATCGCCATATATAAAAGCTGATATGGTGTTACACCTCAACAATCAGACCGTCTCAATTCGCTTGTGACCATCATGAAAGGTGTTACACGTACGTTTTCCTTGAAAGTCCTAAATTGACCGAGATATATACCTGGAAAAGAGAGTTCCTGTGCATGCTCATCGAAAAGAAAGCTGTGTGGCACGTTCGTCTCACCGGATGCAATCCTTAGATATCTTTCGTCTTCCCTCAGGAGTATGTGTTGTTGTGCAGTCAAACTGCCTTCAAGAGTATATCTTCACTTACTTCATCTCTAGCTATTGTGGTAGTTATATTGTCCCGGATAAAAAAAGTCTCACCGATTGTAATATCGTAGAATAAGTAAAGAGGTGTTGTAACCAAATATTTTAATCAAGCCTTAATACATCGTTTGTTAACTAAACCACTCAAATAGCTGGACTTGTGAACTCATTTTTTCTTAATATGAACATTAACGCAATGATCATCGTCAATGTCTCTGGGTAATTGTTGAACTATCGTATTTACACAAATTGGAACATTTATAATCTGTCCTAGAATGTCGTATTGGTCATGTGCATGCCTCAATCTTCTTATCTGCTGTGACGTGGAAGTTTTGCCTACGTTCTCCGATCCGAATATCGGTAGACCGGGTCACCCTCTGGCAATATAAACGCGAGATGGGCAGTGGCGAGCGCTCTCCCTGGGCACGAACGAGACCCATGGGCAGAGCACTCATGATTTTCAGCGTCGCGCCAATTTGCGCGACGCGGTTTTGTAGGACCATAGCCGGGTCCCGGGAGGGGACCTGCAACACTTTTCTCACCGACAAAGACTCTGAGGAACGCTATTGGCTCCGGCGTACCTCCCGCACCGAGACATCGAGAGGTCGACACGGCCCAGGATAAACAACCTGGAGGGCATTCGGTACCGAAACGAACAGCAACTTAGCCCTGCCGTCGCCTCATTCGGGAAGAAACTGGGAACGCGACCGGATTGGCCTACGTCGATCGTCTCCGATGGAAGCGACCAATTACCGAGCCTGCTGCCGGAGAAGCGGCGAATCGCCGGAAGCCAAGGACCGTCGCGCAGACCCGGTCCTGCCAAAATCTAGCGAGCGATAGGCCAAAGCGTTTCACGGGGGGGGGGGGAGCTAAGAAAGCGGGGGACGATAGCTTCCGCGTTACCGAGCCACGGCGTAAGGGATCACTTCTTCATTGGCTTAAGTCGTGTTCGCACGTTAATTATTGCGTAAAAGAACAAAGTATTTTGACAGAGCGCTGCGGGATCGAGGGACAGAGTAAGGCCGTGGAACAGCTGCCGGCACCCTGTTAGGGTACGCGCACAGTGGGTCGACGTCAGACAGACCTGTTGACGTCAGAGACGTCTGGCAAACATTTCAAATGTGTGGGTAGGTCCAGGTAGGCCCGTCTGTGAGACCCTTCTAGTTTCCTCCTGTATCGACCGACAGGACGGCCCTCGTTTTGGAAACTCGAAGTTTATTGTACCAGCATTTGCTGGCTGTTCCCGGGGCTGTTCTCTATGGAGAGGTTTATGACAGGTGTTACGTCCTAAGGTGGACGTATTATAGATTTGAATAGTTAAAATTGAAATTTAATTTGAATGATTGGAAAGATTAGAATTGAGATATAACGCGGTTTTGAACCTACCTGCATTCACCGGCTTCGGTTCGGGTAATCGAGGATTTCTTAATATTCTATGTGATTTTGACGATGGAACGTGGAAATCAAAGTTGGGTAGTTTCTTTAATAAATGATTTGATATTTTATTTGTTTGAATAAAAATAAACAAAACTATATTTTTAGCTCCAAATTTCGGATACATAATATTATCGAAATCTTATTATAATTTGTTAGGAATTACCGCTAAGTAGACTTCTTCTTAGTGGTTGATGTAAATCTTCGTGCTGATGGGGACTTTCTGGTGGTTGCCCTTTTCGTTTGATCGATGAAGATGTTTTTGTTTCTTCAAGGGCTTCTGCGTTGTCTTTTCTTTCTTTTGGAATGATTAACTTCACAATAAAACCAACTGAGATTTGACAATAAGATTTGTTGACTGTTTGACTGTTGACTGTGTAATGAGGTATTGACTGGACTTTTATAGACTGCTTGACAATAAGATTTGTAGACTGATTGACTGTGTACTGTGTAATGAGCTATTGACTGGACTTTTGTAGACTGCGCTCCTAATGAGGAGCCATCCCTTTTATAGATCGATCAATCCTTTGTTATTAATTTTCGTCAGGTGATTACTTCGTCACTAGTTCCTCTTAATCGCTTTCTTCTCTGTCACTCTCTTCTATTGCATTTTTCGTCCTCCTCTTAGCTAGATCATATTACTCTGCGCATCTCCTAGATCAATTTCTTCTTAGCTGCTTTCTTCTCCTGGCCAGATCGTATTACATCTGCGTCACACGTGGAGCGACGAACAATTTATTGCTCATCGATTCTTGATGGACAATCTTCAGCGGATATTAGCTCACGATTATATATGAAAAAAGTGACTCAATCATTTAATGAAATAATTTCGCTACGCAGTTATTTCGTTCAGTAAGATTCAAATGAAGAACGAGTTTTCTTAATTCTATTCAAATTCAATTCTTAATTCAATGTGGTGTAATATACGATAGTTCGACATTGATTATTAACAATAGTATTTAATATTTAGTTTCTCGTACAACATTATTAGATTAAGCATAGAAGTTCAAAAGGTATATGTTATACATCGTTGATTATATCAATTATTAACGATGGCTGAACCACCGGACGTGACACAGGTCATTACTATTGAGCTCGAAGTCGACACTTTCTCGGACAACGCGTGTTGACTGTAAAGTAATTTTTAAATTGCTTTACAGTAAAAAATTATGAATTGGACGCGCTAAAAACAGCTTTCTGAAAAATAGCTTTGCTGTCGATCTCCCAATAAAATGACCCGACCATTTGCATGCCCAATGTTTTATTCTACGTGACGATAGCCGCTACGCTATCGTACATCGCACAGGGGTGCAAAATCCCCAAGACGTGGCAATAATTCGTTTATTATGGTAATGTCATTTTAAAAAATCGATGTATATTGAAATACATTGCAGTATTAATACGTTACAGTATTAATGCATCGATCGTAGATTATAATAGAACCTAAGCACAAACACTGACATTGGGAACAACTGCGACATACACTATTGAACGAAAAAATTTGTTCTCATTTTTTTGTTGTTTTTGTGTATATACACTCCTTGATTTTAAAAAGTTTCATAGTGTAAGTATTATTCAGTGCGGTGAGTACATTACTTTAAATTATGAAAAATGCAAAGCTAATTATTAATTTTTTTTTTATACATATTACTGAGACTCTGGGTCGCACCGATTTTTATTTGGTTATAATCCAAAAATTTACGAATATTTGTTACTTTTCTGCAAATAAGGTCACAATGGTTTTAGAAAGTGCGAGATAAACGATATTTTAGAATCCATATTTATTAAGCTTAAGATTTTTAAAACTAAGAAAATGAAAACACTATCCGAATACCCAAAGTCACAAGTTTTTCATTAAATTATATCGTAGTGTAACCATAAGAGTATTTAATAAAAATGATATCAGTTGAAAAAATATTTGTTTTCATAGTTTATTTTGCAATTGTTTTAAACAGGTCCATTGCTATCATAACACCACAAAATTGAGAAAATAAAAATTATGATAATATAGCCCCAAGTGTCCCCTTTAAGGACCCGTTTTTAAAAATACGGATACTTCAAAATTGGCGACATGAAAATTATTTGAAGTGAACGCTGCACCGTCCTACGCCGGACGAAAAACAAAATCATTTGATTTTCCTCCTACATCGCCCGGCGTCGAGGCCCCACGGGGTTTGTCCATTGTTACCCTTCTCGAAGCACTCAAAAAAGCTCCCCGTTGACTTTGACCATTTCGTCCGGCGTCTGGCCCACTGTGAGCACCTTGCTGGACGAAATCTGGCGAAAAGACACCAACACATCCCTCCCGAACACTCGTCTGTGTGGGCTGATGTCTGATGTAGGACGAAAACGGATCCACCGTGCGCGTACCCTTACACGTGGTAAGCATCCGTCAGATTCCCTTCGATTTGCAATGATTTCCTTCGCGTTGGCTCGGTTAACGTTTCGCGGGTCCGCGATCGCGTCGCCGAAATGCGGACGAGGCTTCGTAACTGCCGGTATTCGCGTGGAGAGAAGTATTTCGAACGGTAGGAATACATCGGATGACGAACGCGCGAGGAATATTATTTTGCGGGTGCGAAGCACTATGATTTAGCGAGGATCCCCGTGTCGTCGTTCATTTCACGCCAACCTCGTTCGTCCCACGGTGGGACGTAGCCACGTGCTCGCCTCCCCAGATAGCCAAGCGATCCTCGCGCACAGATCGAGCCCGGCGTGTCGGGGTCAGGTAGACGGGCCGAACGTCGCTTGAATGGGCAAAAGGCACACGATGGCTATAATCTGAGGAGGGCACTTATGACCGTGAGGGCTCGTAACGTTCCCTCGGCGCAAACCCGGCACAAGCTTCCCCTCGGCCCGTCGGTCCTGGTTCCTGCCAAATTTTGACCGTGTGGGCTCGTAACGTTCCCTCGGCAGCTTGTGCCGAGGGAATGTTACGAGCCCACACGGTCATAACTGCCTTGGCCAGAATCGAGCATTTTGGCTATCTGGGTCGTATCTTCGTGGCTTATTCCGACGAAAGCAGTCTTGTAGAGAACGCGTATTCCACCGGAATCCGGGCGTAAATCGCGCGTGTAGTGCGTACGACGCAAACATCGCGTTGCTGCCGGGTTCGACGCGGCGAATAGAACGTCTTTGAGGGACTCGAGCGCGTGCGACAAACATCAGTCGCCGAAGTATTTGTTACGCGTCGGCTAACCTCAAAAACGCTGCCGCTGTTAGCCAAAATCTCGCGAGTAATTCTTTCGTGAGAAACCATTCCCCCGCGGGGAACGCGTCGTGTCCGTCCCACGTAGTACCTTGCGCCCGTTCGCGGAGTATCCGGGATAAATCTCGGTGATCGCAGGCTCGAATTCGTGTAGTTCACGACTCGCACGTTGTGGCAAATCCTTTAGTGCGGCACCTTCTAGTGCCTGGCGCCCGAATAATATTAAAGATCACGTGAAACGACAAGCCTGCGAACCTCTTTTGTCCCGGGTGGGCCGCGTTTCGTGCGGTCGAACGCGGCCCGGCCTCCTGGCCCGTATATACCCGGTGTCGCTAGCGTTTTCGCCATTCTGGCGCTTACGAATTGCTAGACGACGTGACACTGCATAAAAGGAATGCGTGGAGAAATAAGTTCGCCGCGCCGTATCCCGTGGAACACCTGTTCTAGTGGTAAGCGCCACTGGCGGTGATTCATGTCGGGCGAAGATATTTTGCTTTCTGGTTCGAAAAAACGTCGACCACGCAAACTTGAAAGGGTGGTTTCGCAAGATAAAAGTCTGCTCTTTCGCATGGTATAGTTCGATTTTCCGCTGGACTCTTATTTTTTGAGATAAATTGAAAAATATCATCAAAAATTGGTGCAAAAGTGGTGTCTCTCCGCCTTTAGTGATTGTTTAAACATGTTTAAACAATCATAATGTATTAATATTGGATATTACTGTATTCGGGGAAAGTCTACAGAATCTTTTGCTGCGAAGAACAATTCAATATCTTTTATAATAACATCACAATATTTGTTCAAAGTTGAAAAATATGTCTTTTTTAAAAACTTAATTTTCTCAAAAACTGTACGTCTAGGAGAATAATTAAGGACAGATTTGGAATCAGAGCGAAAAACTCTATAAGAATCGTATAGTCGGAATCGAAATACTTTTTGGCTGTTGGGCAGTGTTATTCGTGCAATTTATGTATAAATCACTTCTTCGTGAATAAGCTAACGTGCAAGGGGCACGCAGTGGCTCAGTGGGTAGAGCGCGCGCCTACGGACTCCGTGGTCGCGGGTTCGATCCCCGACGCCGGCACCTCTGGAATACTACATGTGCTCTGTAGACTGTGGTGCCGAAGGTGGTTCGGAACCCACCTTATAAAAACTGTAGGTCCCGTCGTGAAATAATTTCGAAAAAGAGTTCGAAAAGCGACGTTAAATAACATAAAAAAAAAGCTTAAACGCAACTGCTGCGACACAAAACGGGGTTACCTGCTTACCTTACTCACTGAGTTCGAGAAGAGTGAGGGGGGATATACTATACAGGGTGTTTACCTACAGGTGGGAGAAAATTTAAGGGGTGGTTCTCGACGATAATATAAGACGAAAATGAAGAATAAAAAAATTGCGATTTCGGCCTCGTTATTAAGTTATTAACAGTTAAAAATCTGTCCAAAAAGCGCCAACTTTTCAACAGCGGTGCACGTTGCGTACGTCACACAAGGGCGCGACAGTCTCGTATCAAGTGACAAACGCATGCATACCTTGGCTCTCATTTGGGGCCCCAAGTGAGGTGAAAATGTTTAAAAAATCGTTGGACGACATTGAACCTACCTACTCGTTAAAATCCACAAGGGCATTTCTAATATCCGCCCTATGGAATTATCGAGTAGAAGGGGTCAATGCCCTTTCACTTTTAAATTCTTCTCACACATATCCACAAATCCTTATCCTGCATTATAATTGTTCATAACACCGTACTTAATATACTGGAATAAACGCTCTAGCACTATTTACGATATCATACACACGCACTACGAGTTTACAGAGAGTACAAGTTTACTGAGGGGAATGAGGAGAACTGTAAAGAACTGGTAATCCTTTAATGTTGAAACACTGCACTTTATTTAACTTGATTTACGTCGCGAGACTCGCTCACAGACGGAACGGATACTTTGAGGTCATGCGATTTGTGCGAACGGAAATCTTCGACGCGTGCGAGAAGAATCGTCCGTACAAGCTAGCATCCGTATGCACACTGATGAAAGACAGCTGATGAGGTCGATGCCAGATCGATAAAACAAATGATGATCTACAGCAAACTACCGCCCAAACATCGCGCGTTGCTATACCAATACATTGTCTATCCTGTTTTCACGAATTTCGCGATTCTTCTTATTCTGTCTGTGTCTGCAAATATATCATGTGTGTGCCATTGAACACATCAGCTGTCTTGAATCAGTGTGCATACGGATGCTAGCTTGTACGGACGATTCTTCTCGCACGAGTCGAAGATTTCCGTTCGCAGAAACTGGTAGTGCGTGTGTATGATATTGTAAATAGTGATAGAGCGTTTCTTCCAGTATATTAAGTACAGTGTTATGAACAATTATAGTGCAGGATAAGGATTTGTGGATATGTGTGAAATGAATTTAAAAGTGAAAGGGCATTGACCCCTTCTACTCGATAATTCCATAGGGCGGATATTAGAAATGTCCTTGTGGATTTTAACGAGTAGGTAGGTTCAATGTCGTCCAACGATTTTTTAAACATTTTCACCTCGCTTGGGGCCCCAAATGAGAACCAAGGTATGCATGCATTTGTCACTTGATACGAGACTGTCGCGCCCTTGTGTGACGTACGCAACGTGCACCGCTGTTGGAAAGTTGCCGCTTTTTGGGCAGATTTTTAACTGTTAATAACTTAATAACGTGGCCGAAATCGCAATTTTTTTATGCTTCATTTTCGTTTTATATTATTGTCGAGAACCACCCCTTAAATTCTCTCCCACCTGTAAATAAACACCCTGTATAACATGTAATACACTTCGTGCAGCTGCCAACGACTCGAAAGTGAGCAACGCGCTGGCCTTGCCCACCACCCTCCGCAGTGAGTAGTGGGGGTATATAGGACACCTGTGTGTGCCAGCGACAAGAAAGCTAGTAAAGGTCTGCGCATACCAGAGCGTCGCGGGAAGGCTGCGGATGATCGCGAGAAGGCAGCGGACGTCGGTTGACGACTCCATAGGGCTCCCTGCTATGCATGGCAGAAAAAAAGGTCTACGTGGCAATAGGCCCCTTTACCTAAGGGACGTATCAAAGAGGATTAGATAGAGGCGAAGGTGCTGTAGCTCTCTTTTACAGCACCGTCTAGTATCTCAGGAACCGAACTATACGTTTGAGTTCTATTCAGTCTATTTCCGTTTTTATATTTTTCTTGTACACGTCGACCGAAATATGTACGCCATTTGTAATCAAATCGCTGTGAGTGGTTCATTATTTCCTATATTTCCAAGTATTTTTGGTTTTGTGTTTTCAAAATTAGACAAAAATGCCTATATATTGCTGTATTTGCAAGCAAAAAGTGGAGCAGGACGTTCGTAGTTTGTGTAATATACCCAAAGAGTTACATATGTAAGTTGAGTCAATATGTATAAGTTGCGGTAAATATGTATGTATATATGTATACCTATATTTCTTTTGAAAATAAATGTAAATGTATTTTTCCATTGTATTTTATATTCTTCCTTCCTAACTATATAACATGTATGTATATGAATTAAGGTTTTAAAATTTTTTAAATTGTATAGTCAGAAAAAAATTTAGTCTTAGAGTTTAACATGTAGAGCGAACCGTAGAATGAGGTATTGAGGATGGGACTGTTTTCGGGGTGCGGAGCAAGGGGATAAATAAATAGTTCGGTTCCTGACACGTTAGGAGCGCTGCGAAACGAGCCACAGCTTTAACATAGGGCTCTTATGAGACCTTCGCCTCTATCTAATTCTCTTTGGGTCGTATGCGCGTACTAGGCGGTCGAGCCACGGCTGGTCACGTCCAAGTTGCCATAAATCTCAAGCTACTACCACAAATCTGCTGTGGAGCCGTCAATCCGCTAGAGATTTGTTGCAATTTGGCCGTGGCTCGATCGTCTAGTACGCGCAGACGACCGTTAGGTAAAGGGGCCTATTGCCACGTAGACCTTCTTTTTCTGCCACGTACCGCAGTGAGCCCTGTGGAGCCGTCAACCCGCTTGAGATATGTTGCCGCACGGACGTCCGCCAACGTCCGCGGCCTTCTCGCGATCATCCGCGGTCTTCCCGCGACGCTTTGGTATGCGCAGACCTTAACGCGCTGGCCTTAGTCACCGTTCTCAACGGAGAGAAGAGGAGGTATAGGACACAAGTGGCTGCGATACGAGACTTCGTAACGTTTTATACTTACTCTATGTAGTCGGTAAGAATGGGGAGACTATTGTACGTATAAAATATATTCCCCCACTTATATTATTATTGACCGTTACGTTTTTTAGTGTTGCGAATTCCGTGACGCGAATTAGACTTACACCCTGCCAGAAGAAGTTTCACTTCAAAAATGTAGATTTCTATTTGAAAAAATAAAGTTGACCTTCAAATGATCTTGAAAACGCCATCCAAATAAGAAACTGATACTGTCCCCGTCTTTTCCCCTCGAAATTCTTGCACACGTGTTTTACACTTTTTTAATATCTTCCATACTTTTCGAGATATTCGACTGGAAAGTTTTCAAATGAACACCCTGTATCAGTGATGCCAGAATCATGGGTCGTGGGTTTTTTCCCCACCGCTCGCTCAGCCGACTCGACTCCCCACTCTGACGCACCGTCGTCGCCACGTTGCTTCTACTGCGCCCGCGTTACACACGAACGTATCTCTAATCTGCCCGTGTGAGTGCCTGTTCGATTGCACGCGCGCTACACGCACCAGCGTACCTCTACTATGAGAGTGGGGGGTCGAGTCGGCTGAGCGAGCGGAGGGGAAAAACCCACGACCCATGATTCTGGCATCACTGCCCTGTATAAACTTCTAAACGTATAAGTATTAATTTTTTATTCAAAAATTTGGACGCCTCTCCTGGTAATAGTCCGCGCCTTCCTGGTTGGAAACCAATGACCTAACCTAAAACCGCATGAAAATGCATACATTGACTTCGTCATGCTTTCACTGTGGCATACATTATGTATCAGGATGTAGGGATAAATATCCCGGGGAATTATAGGGAATGCGGCCTACTACCGCTTGAAACTGAGGAATTGGATATATACTTGGGTCCAAATAAGAAGGTACTTACTAGCCGACGAATGGTTCACTGGCTAATCCCCTACTCGTACTCCGCCGACCACGTGACCATTGTGACAATACTGTGTGTTCGTAGTATTTAGAGAAATATTGATAGATTAATATTGTTTATATTGTGCAATACAGATTAATCAAACGAAAGGTATGTATTTACATACGTCGAACCGCCACAGGTAATAAGGTTACGTTGACGTACAAACGTCAAACCGGTTTGAGAGGTTAAGACGAAACAATTACACATTTTTGTAACCTGGTATATGAATATTCATGACGTAGTGGGTGATCTAGAAACTTTACAACAAGGCTGACGCGCAACGACATGAACAGAACAAGTACCTTCTTATCTGGACCCAAGTATAGATTACTGCTGCGTGTATAAGACTTAATATTATACATTATTCAAGCTGTCGACGGTTATAAAGCACGCGTTGGTCTAACGAGGCAACTAAAGAAGTTCTATGACTAGTAAGGCTACTAAGGAACGAATCGCTTAAGGCGGTAAATCGCACTATGCTTGAGCCCAAATAAGAAGGTACTTACTAGCCGACGAATTTAAGACTCTACTGCGCATATGACTCTAACGGAACTCGTTCATTGGCTAATTCCCCTACTCGTACTTCGCCGATCACACGGTCATTGGCTGACGCCATCGATTTTATAGCTGACGCGCAAAAACATGTGCAGAACAAGTACCTTCTTATTTGGGCCCAAGTATAGACACGTGGATTATCATGTAGAGGGGCGACTTGCTATTGCAGTTCGCATGCGGCTATTTCCAGGCGACACTAGCGCCACGACAATGCGCGAAAGCGCATGTAGCGCTCAAAGGTGTGGGGTTTAGCGCTACCACTCCGTACTTGTGGTCGGAGTGGGCGCTTGGCGCCTGCACTCCACACCGAACTTCGTTGTTGAGATCGACGATGCTGCTTCTAAATAAATATATTCATGTTCATTGTGCAATGGTGAATTCAGTAATTTTCCCGAACACATGAGAGAGTGGGCTCTCACTGCGGCAATTGTAGACCGCGCAATCATTCTTCGTCGTCCGGTTTCCCGCCAATAACAGTTCGCCGCTACTTGCCCCACAAGCTTAGAACTATAGGACTATGAGACGCACATACAGCTTGTCAAATCTAGCTGTGCGCCTGAATGTCCCCCGCCATGGGAAATGTCCCCGCTGCGCAATGGTAAACAGGCAGAACCTCGCAACGACGATGAACTGATCGTCACCTGTCAAACGATGCACGTAGCGACAGTTCAGTTAAAAAGTAAAGAGACACAAGTGTATTCACACAAACATATAAACCGTTGTTTTGTATGTTTACTGCTGTAAGAAATAATGGACAGTACGCACTTTTGACGAGGTGTGTACCTTACCGTTCATATGTTGCATCCTTCTCTCGTCAAGTGCGGTCTTTGTTTTTGTGTGCGCATTCCGAACGACAAGCTGTACGTTCCTGCATTTGTTCGCACATACGCGTGCTGCCCGGCCAATATCCCTACACTAGTGCAAGGTTCGGTGTGCCGATGGCAACCACCGATCCCCCACTCATGACCTCCGGGGTGGAGAACCAAGTCCCCACAAGGCTCCTGACTATGCGCCATCTTGTCTAAATTAGCCGAATTAAAATTGACATTAGACTTGCTCTGCATCAGAGAGGACCTCTGTCATCATGAACGCAACGTGGGGAAACTCTGCTGTGTGTATGCAGTCACAGGCATCCATTATTTATCCTTATACGAGCATATTTTGAGCTGCATAACGGTTCATTTGATATAGAATGATTTGATAGAGAAAGGTTCAGCGCATCGCGTTGTGCCTCATCATATCAGTCAAAAACTCTGTTAGTGACAGAAAAATACTTCTCGTTAAAATGAGCCCTCATCCAGCCCAAAATCTGCTCAAATAAGGACGAATAACGGATGCCCGAAAACCCATGCTTTGGACTAGATTTTGTAAGTTACAATTCGCTGCAGTACCCCGACTTCCCCCTTAAGTGTGGGCCCGGCTGGAGCGAGAGTATGGTAGCACTCTCACACCGCTAGACACTGTATACGTACACGAGGATTGCAAGAGTCCGGCTTCTGTCTAATAACGTCTCGCTAATACACATTTGGGGCCCCTACGTAGTCACAATCGCTAGATAAAAGATCAATCTAGCGCGCATGATCTCTAAGGTGGCCTACTTTTGCGTTTTCGAGGCATAATTTGCATTATTCGGCAGCATGTGACTGTCGCTCAACAGTCACGATAGTCGCGCCGCCATAATGCTCCTCAAATTCCGCTACATGCAGCCGAATAATACAAATTACGCCTCGAAAACGCAAAAGTAGGTCACCTTAGGGACCATGCGCGCTAGATTGATCTTTTATCTAGCGATTGTGACTACGTTGGGGCTCCAAATGTGTATTAGCGACACGTGATTAGACAGAAGCCGGACCCTAGTAATCCTCGTGTACATATACGTATCTAGCGTTATGTGAGTGTGCCACTACATTTTCGCTAGACCAAGGTTAAATCCGAACCGGTACCCTTAAGCGTGCGCCGGAGCGGAAATAGTGACATTAACAGCCCCAATCGAGGTGAACTACGAAGACAGAGAAGCAGATATGTTTCTCGCAGAGAAGACACTGACAGAGAATATGAAACAGCTTGATTTTTTCGATCACGCGGTCGGGCTGCATTTAGCGAAGAAGCAATATTTTTTTATGCTAATTGTGTTGAAATATTCTCTGCATTATTGCGGGGTCCCGTACAGAGCCCTTTTTTGGAAAAAATGTACAGACAAAAATTTCTTGTATAAAAACGTACACTTTTGTTGTTTATAAAGTTTCAAAAGCCAAATTGCAAAAAAGGGCTCTGCAATATTGCAGAGAATATTTCAACAATTAACTAAATCAACATAATTTCAATTCGTTCAATAAATGATTCCACGTAATTTAATTAAACAATTTACGTAACTTATTGTGAATGAATTACGTAGCTGATTATTCAGCTTATTCGCGATACGCGACCATAACTGCCCTACTGACGGGCTAGGAACCAAAACTGAATGGCGTGCCTGCCTTCTTGGCTGAACACAATTTACAAAATTTAACGGAGTTCCAAATCTCCACGGAAATAATTCTCAATAACTGAATTTCAATGAATTTCGACGGGCTATAACGAAAACTGAATATCGTGTCATCTAGACAACACGCAAATTATAAAGTTAAACGGATTACAATCCTCGAATTCGTACGCGAGAGCGCGGAGACTCGTTCGTGCTTACCGGACCAAGTCCAGACGCAGAGTGATCAATCTACTGCTCGCATCGACCTCCTTCGATTGTGATCGAGAGGGGATCGACGCGCGCGCACCTTGTTACCTATATGGGGCAACTGCGATCCCTGTTCATGACAGAGATCAAGCACGACGTCACGGCCATCGTAGTGGGGATTAATACCGACTTACACGATGTATCTGTGTGTAACCTAGGATGGTTACAGTATTGTATACAGGGTGAATTCGATAAAGCAGGACACCTAAATATCTCCGTTACTTTTCGTTGTACAAAAAAACTTTGTAGGACAAAGTTACACTGTTTCAAGGGCCACATATAACGGTGTAAGGGAAAAAAAATGTCAAGGTCACTTTTATGAGATTTCAAGGTTATCGATGTTTTTTTAAATGGAATGATATATTTTTGTTAACGTAATGTTGTAGCTAACAAAATAACGAATTCATGCATGTAACACAATATGACCTTCAAATGACCTTCAACCCAGAGAAATGGTATAAATAAAATTCAACGTGTAAGATTCATTTGATGTATTTCTGTTACGCCAAACGTTCAAAAATATTCCCTTGAGCTGCTATACATTCATTCAGGCGTGAAGTTACAGAACGTACTGCTGCGTAATTCATTTCTGAGGAAATCGACGCACAAGCTTGGACGATTCTTTCTTTCATGTCGTCTATAGTCGTTGGTGGTTCACTATAAACATCGTCTTTCAGTTTTCCCCATAGATAAAAATCAAGAGGTGTAAGGTCTGGTGAGCGAGCTGGCCATAATACGGGTCCGTCACGTCCAATCCAACGATTTGGAAACTTGTTATTTAGGAATTGTGTTACGACACGGGAAGAATGGGCCGGACATCCGTCATGTTGATAACACATATTTTCACGAATGTTCAAGGGTGTATTTTCCAGGAGAATTGGTAACGATTCTCGTAAAAATGCAATGTATTTTTCTGCATTTAATGTTCCGGTAATAAATTGAGGCCCAATTATTTGGTTATCTAAAATTCTGCACCAAACATTGACGGACCATGGTCTTTGTTTGTCGACTGTCCGTAACCACCGCGGATTTTCAGATGACCAATAATGCAGGTTTTTTAATTTTATTTGCCCGTGATTTGTAAACGAAGCTTCATCGGTAAATAATACTTGATTAAAAAATGCTCTATCGTTTATCAATTGTCTCAATCCCCACTGGCAAAAGTTTACACGATTTACAAAGTCTCTACCATGAAGTTCTTGATGAATTGATAGGTGAAAGGGGTAAAATTTGTGTTAATGGAGTATTTGCACTACACATTTTTGACTAATGCCACTTCCTCGTGCGGTTTGTACAGTCCTCACCTTTGTACGTTTTTTATTTTCGACACTACGAGTTTCACGGAATTTATTTAACAAATTGGAGTAAACGGAAACTGATGGACAATTACGATTAGGAAATCGGTCCTTGTACAACTGCACGGCTTCTCTTAAACACTGTCGACTTTCTCCATAAATGAAAATCATATCAATCTTATCTTCCTTCGAGTAACGCATTGTGAAACATTCATCGATAAACTGATCGAGAAATCTTAGAAACTGTGAAAATCTGATAGCAAGAAGGTCTTCTGAGTAATTAGTAGTGGATAAACACAATTCTGTACGAACGTATAGGTGAAGGTATATCATAATTGTCCTCCTGTCAACACCGAATCTGTTATTGTGTTGTGTATTGCGATACATTTGAATGTATAGCAGCTCAAGGGAATATTTTTGAACGTTTGGCGTAACAGAAATACATCAAATGAATCTTACACGTTGAATTTTATTTATACCATTTTTCTGGGTTGAAGGTCATTTGAAGGTCATATTGTGTTACATGCATGAATTCGTTATTTTGTCAGCTACAACATTACGTTAACGAAAATATATCATTCCATTTAAAAAAACATCGATTACCTTGAAATCTCATAAAAATGACCTTGAAATTTTTTTCCCTTACACCGTTATATGTGGCCCTTGAAACAGTGTAACTTTGTCCTACAAAGTTTTTTTGTACAACGAAAAGTAACGGAGATATTTAGGTGTCCTGCTTTATCGAATTCACCCTGTATACTAGGTATAGTAGATATTATTAACGAGCTTGTATGTCGACTGTTCCCGCCAGAACCGAAGCGTGTGAGTAGGGTCCGCAGCCTAGCGTCAAGAGTGGGGTCGCGCAGACCTCCCTGCGCCTACTGTCGAAATCACTGCCATCCTGACAATCATTACATTTAAGTAGCTGGCTCTTTGTTACAAGGCTGGACTAACCAATAACAAGGGCACCATAGAACTTTTTCATAGTAACAATATTGCAAAACTCTAACTTCGGTTAAACTGTACCTTGGATAACCTGGAACAGCCAAAAATCCAAGTATCAATTCTAGGAAATCAGTGGTTCAGAAGTTATGTGTATTTAAATTTGAGCGAAATTCAGTGTTTTTGACAGGTAAGAGTGGCCCCATGTTGCTATGTCGTGAGCATCGCGCGCCGCTTACCAAGTGCAGCCACTAGGTGGCACGACAAGTACGTGCTTGTGGGGACTTGGTTCCCACACCCCCTGACGGCCAAGAGTGGCAATCGGCGGATGCTATCGGCACGCCGAACCTCGCTCACTCTTCTCCAATAGAGTAAAAGGTCGATTTGTGACAACTCTCTGCTTCCGGTCGTCGAGTGGAATGGACGTTAAACTCCAACTCCTTGAGTTCTTCATTTTACCTCAACCTGACTGTGAGTAGAAAGCTCATTAGCGCCATTAAGACACAGCAGCAGCAGCAGTCGGTCGACATGACCCCGACGTACACTCTACCTCGCACGTGGCGTAGTGTAAATCGCCGTACGTGCAATTTCGCATTAAACATGCGAAATGGGTAACACCAGTCCAGAATCACCACCAACACAATGAAGCCCAATGATCCGACATTACGTCGCGGTCACCAATGTAGGAATAAGTATACCCTGTATAGGAATAAGCAGCGTTCCTACTCGCAGCCACACACGTTGTCAACGGGCTTTCCACTCGCAGTCAGGTAGAGGTAAAATGAAGTATTGAATGAGGTGGAGTTTAACGTCCATTCCACTCGAAGGCTGGATGTAGAGAGCTCACAAATCGACCTTTCACTGAGACGGTCTATCAGAGAAGAGTGAGCGAGGTTCGGCGTGCCGATGGCAACCGCCGATCCCCACTCTAGAACCAAGTCCTCACATGCTGATGTCAATCACATAGATTCCCAAGCATAATCGGACCGGCCTAACGGCCAACCTTCTCCGCCCCCACGGCCCGACCTAACCACCAACCAACTTGGACTGTGTATACCGCCTCTTTGAAATTCTGTACATGATTCTGTACATTTTAATTACTGTTCGATGACAGCTTGTCCCAGAACAAAGTGTATATCTCAAAGGCAGTGCCTGTGCTGCCACCTAGTCACTCCGCAGGATAAGCGGCGCGCGCGCTCACTACATGCCAATCTGGCGGAACATTGACCTGTGAAAAACACTGTAAATTGCTTAACTTTAAACACTCATAATTTTTGAACCACTAATTTGTTGAGACCACGGAGTCCGCAGTTGCGCGCTTTACCCACTGAGCCACTGCGCGCTCTACAATGTGTAGTCCTAACTTCTGTTAAAGACACTTTTTAGTGAAACCATTGAAGATGCCTATGAAATCGTACAGGTCCACTCTTCATTGCCTTGAAATGACTCTGTATAGGGGAGTCTGACATTTTTTTAAATGCTTGGGGCCTCTAAAGCTTTGAAACCCTTGGTTTAGGCGAATGTAAGACATTATCACCAAAATTACGTATTTTAATGCTTATATTCATTTAGATGGAAATTGTGTTGAGGTCCCCAAAAATTTGTCTCAGTTGAATGAAATGTGTTAGACACGTCAACGGACGTTTCAATATTTGGCGCCGCGCGAACCCCTCCTCGTCGTCCCGACAGTAACGCTGCGAGTAGATACCTCGCAGCGAGCTCCCATGTAGGTATGTACGGTAGGGGTACCCACCGATTCCTGTAAATACGACCCCCAGCCGTAAGAATAAGAGTTCCTTGTAACCTCCTCTTGTAATATTATACACGAGTTAGCAAGCCTTTAGAAACCGACAGGTATCGTCTCCACTGCGAGAAACCCGCGGTTTATAACAAATTTCTCCCCTGAGAGAAGTTCAATAACGCAATTACGTTGCACAAGTCGTCGAAGTAAAAATAAAGACAATTAGTGAACCGCAGAACATCGTTTGGAGACTCAGTTCGGTGACTTGATAGTATTTTTACACCTGATTCCCAAGCGTTCCCTTGATCCCTTTTCCGCGCTCGATCCTGCGTATTTAGTTTGCGGACTCTCAGTCACGACAAGGGACGGTGAAACAAAATGAAAGATAACCTCACTTTAACCCTCTACACAAAAACCCGACTTAATGGAAAACGGCGAAAAACGAGAGTGCCACCTTACACGTCCCAAGATTATACAGGGTGTTTAACTACAAGTGGGAGAAAATTGAAGGGGTGGTTCTCGACGATAATATAAGACGAAAATGAAGAATAAAAAAATTGCGATTTCGGCCTCGTTATTAAGTTATTAACAGTTAAAAATCTGCCCAAAAAGCGACAACTTTTCAACAGCGGTGCACGTTGCGTACGTCACATAGGCGCGCGACAGTCTCGTATCAAGTGACAAACGCATGCATACCTTGGTTCTCATTTGGGGCCCCAGAGAGGTGAAAATATTTAAAAAATCGATGGACGACATCGAACCTACCTACTCGTTAAAATCCACAAGGGCATTTCTAATATCCGCCCTATGGAATTATCGAGTAGAAGGGGTCAATGCCCTTTCACTTTTACATTCATTTCACACATATCCACAAATCCTTATCCTGCACTATAATTGTTCATAACACCGTACTTAATATACTGGAGGAAACACTCTATCACTATTTACAATATCATACACACGAACTACGAGTTTCTGCGAACGGAAATATTCGACGCGTGCGAGAAGAATCGTCCGTACAAGCTAGCATCCGTATGCACACTGATTCAAGACAGCTGATGTGGTCAATGCACACACATGAAATATTTCTCGGTCACAGACAGAATGAGAAGGAATCACGAAATTCGTGAAAACAGGATAGACAATGTATTGGTATAGCAACACGCGATGTTTGGGCGGTAGTTTGCTGTAGATCTTCATTTGTTTTATCGATCTTGGATCGACCTCATCAGCTGGCTTTCATCAGTGTGCATACGGATGCTAGCTTGTACGGACGATTCTTCTCGCACGCGTCGAAGATTTCCGTTCGCACAAATCGCATGACCTCAAAGTATCCGTTCCGTCTGTGAGCGAGTCTCGCGACGTAAATCAAGTTAAATAAAGTGCAGTGTTTCAACATTAAAGGATTACAAGTTCTTTACAGTTCTCCTCATTCCCCTCAGTAAACTTGTACTCTCTGTAAACTCGTAGTGCGTGTGTATGATATTGTAAATAGTGCTAGAGCGTTTATTCCAGTATATTAAGTACGGTGTTATGAACAATTATAGTGCAGAATAAGGATGTGTGAGAAGAATTTAAAAGTGAAAGGGCATTGACCTCTTCTACTCGATAATTCCATAGGGCGGATACTAGAAATGCCCTTGTGGATTTTAACGAGTAGGTAGGTTCAATGTTGTCTAACGGTTTTTTAAACATTTTCACCTCGCTGGGGCCCCAAATGAGAACCAAGGTATGCATGCGTTTATCACTTGATACGAGACTGTCGCGCACCTGTGTGACGTACGCAACGTACACTTTTGTTAGAAGTGTTGCAGCATTTTAGGCGGATTTTTAATTGTTAATAACTAAATAACGATGCCGAAATCGCAATTTTTTTATTCTTCATTTTCGTCTTAGATTATCGTCGAGAACCACCCCTTAAATTTTCTCCCACCTGTAGGTAAACACCCTGTATATAGACACCCCCGTTCATTCCGAGTCATGTCACATTCGTAAGAGTCAAATCCAATGACATTGGGCTAAAGTTCCCTTTCGAATCAAGGAAACCTTAAAGATTTCGCAAGTTCGATAAGAGTTCTATTTGGCATTCAACACTTACTCTCAGACCCTGCATTGCTAGTACGTCAACACGGAGCCTCTTATTACCTAATAATACTTTTGTCATACACTTGAATTCAATTCGATTCCCTCTGTCCCTATTTACTCTCTAGCGAAACCGCGGCCTTCGGATTGTTTCAATTAAATTATATACTAGTTACAAGGCCCACTAACAGTCCTAGCGACTCATAGTGGTGTATTTGCCCGAAAATGCGATCAGAAGTCAATTTTAGAAATTGTACATGAATTTTAAAACTTTTGTTTCTTCAGTTAGTTTAATGTCTGTGTCCCTTTGACTATATTATGTTCATTTTTACATGACAGGTGGAGTACCGTCGACGAGCGAAAGAAGTGGAGGGGGATGTGAAATGATGGGTAGGAACTATTCAATCAGCACAAATTTTCGCAGAGTGAAACTTGGAGAAATTGGTCGACCACCTGCTGCATCCTATAATGAAGAGTCTGAGGGCCACATTACAAAAACAAAAGTCTTGTCGCTTGAGAAGGACTTTCTCATAAGACCTCCAGCCAAGGCTCCCGTAATAAGTATTAGCGCAATTGTGGGTGACTTAACGGAAAATCCGGACGACAGTTGCGCGGCATTGTTAGAAGAAGAAACGAAGAAGGAAGGTGATGTGGGAAGGGGAGAGCTGGAACTTGACAAAAGTAATACGACGGACACTGCCGGGAACGACTCGGCAAGTCCGGCTCAAGCGGAAACGGAAACCGTGGAGTTGCTGGAAGAAGCGCAGGTTGTTCCTGTTTGGAAACCGGACACTCAACAGAACGACCAAACAGCGCCTGTCACTGAAACAGCAACTCAGCAAAAGCGTGACAATAACGTTAACGAAGTGTGCCCGTGGGAGGACGAGTAAGTATAAATCGTACGATCGTATAATGCATAGTCACTCCACTAATATTCGGACACTAGGTTAGCTGAATAATTTATGAATAAAATTGCAATTGGTTAGAATCGTGGAGAAAATTTTAAATTTCGATTTTTCTCAATAACTACCCTTACAGATGAGATATGGGGCTGAAACTTGTCAGAGAGCGGTCTTTTTGGGTAGGTTATCGAATGGTTCAAGCTCGATTAAAAACCCGCCGGAGGCGTATTTCACCTGGCTATTTTCTTTTTCATAATTAGTGAACTTTGAGCGCAGATATCTTGGAAACTATGCGAGATAGCGAAAAACTCCTTCGCCTCCTGAGACTCCTTCGCCAACATCGCTAACATCGTTTTTTTTTTGTACTTTCATCGATATTCTCCCAAAATGTATTCTCGGGAGTAGAGATGATAAATTCACTGTTGCATTGGAATAACTTTCGATTATTTCAAGGTAACATTAGCATCAGTTAAAAAAAAAATTTTTTTTTAAATCTAAAAAAAATTTTTTTAAGTCTAAAGAAAAAGATTTTTTTTTATGTAATTGCGTTTGGTTCTTTGGTGGAAAATTTTCGTCCTCCCTTATAAATTGCATTGTAGAATCAACTCTTTTCGAAAAAAAACTAAAAATCTAAAAAATTACTTGACCAATGTGGACCAAAATCTAATCAGCTATAAGTTACGACGGGGCACATCGATTGCATCATTCATCATCCTGATCGCGTTGTTACTTTTTCTGAAAACGTTAACGAAAAATTTGATTACATAGAAACGGACATACGCGCGCGCGCGCGCGCACACACACACACACACACACACACACACACACACACACACACACACACACACACACGAAAATTTTGCTGAAAATAGTCTAAAATGACTACAATGACCATGAAACGTGAAGATCTGCTAAAAAATCGATTTTCGGGGTCATTACAATAACTTCCCTATAAAATCGGGAAGTTAAAAAATATAACGATAGCGGGGGATTTGAACCAGCAACCTACAGATTACTAGTATTTCTCTCTACGCCCTCGACCACTCATCTTCATGTTGACTCATTAACGCAAACTCTTTATAACCGAGTAAAGCGATTTTCAAATGCAATTTTCTCGGAAAATCTTGAGTATTGCGCGCTATAGCTTTGCAAAATTACATATGGAGACGACATCTTCAACTACTGCAAGTTTCAGGAAAATCGGTGACCCATCGACCGCGCCGTCTCCTTGTCAGTTGGACAATATTCCAATTTTATAATTAACTTCCCGATTTTATAGGGAAGTTATTGTAATTACCCCGAAAATCGAAAATCGAGTTTTCAGCAGATCTTCACATTTCATGGTCATTGGAGTCATTTTAGACTATTTTTATCAAAATGTTCGTATGTGTGTGTGTGTGTGTGCGCGTATGTCTGTTCCTATGGTATCAAATTTTTCGTTAACGTTTTCTGAAAAAGTAACAACGCGATCAGAATGATGAATGATACAATCGATGTGCCCCGTCGTAACTTAGAGCTGATTAGATTTTGGTCCATATTGGTCAAGTAGTTTTTAGATTTTTTCGAAAAGAGTTGATTCTACAATGCAATTTATAAGGGAGGACGAAAATTTTCCACCGAAGAAACAAACGTAATTACATAAAAAAATTTTTTTTTATTTTAAAAAAATTTTTTTTCGTTTTTTAAAATTTTTGTCTTTATTTATGCAACTAATGCTAATGTTACCGCTTACAATAATCGAAAATTATCCCAATGCAAGAGTGAGTTTATCATCTCTACTCCCGAGAATACGTTTTTGGAGAACATCGCTGAAAGTACAAAAAAAACGATGTTGGCGAAGGAGTAACGAAACGGGAAGTTCTTTGTGTGACTCTTGGAGAGTCACACACCAAATAAAAAACATTAATATCAGTAGGCCCTACTAACCATGCGTACCACTAACCCTCTCACAAGAGCAGTCCTACCCGCGAGCTCGCGAAGCAAGCGAGCAAAGACAATCCTACTCGCGAGCGAGCGAAGCGAGCGAGCAAGAATAACCCTCTAGTTTTAAATCCTTGGTACCCTTTAGGTATCCGACCACTCTTTCCAGTTCTGTCCAATCACGTTTTGTTGGTTTTTTGATCTTTTTACTTAAAATTGATATACTGGCACTGATGTCTGGTCTGGAGTTGACTGCCAAATATAATAGCGCTCCAATTAATCTTTGGTATAGCTCATTGTCTGCTAAGTCTTCTTCCTCTGATTGTATTTTATTGTATCCAGTGTCCAATGGAATTTTTGACACTTTAGCATCCTCTAATCCAAATGTCTTGATTATTTCTTCGATATATGGTGTTTGATGAATGTAAAATATCCCATCTGTATCTTTCTCTGCTGTAATTCCAACGTACCTGAATAATTCCCCCAAATTGGTCAAACTAAATTCTTTTTCAAGCCCTTTTGCCGTGGTTTTTACCAATAGCTTACTAGCACTTGCTATCAGCATATCGTCGACATGTACGATGATATAAATTGTCTCATCTTCAACCCTTTTCCAGTATAAACATCTGTCAGCAGTGCTTACTTGAAATCCATGTTTCTTTAGACTTTCATCTAGTTTCTTATTCCACATTATTGCTGCTTGCTTCAAGCCATAAATACTTTTGATTAGTTTACAAGCAACTTCGTTTTCATTTTGTTTATAGCCCTCTGGTTGTCTCATGTAAATTGTCTTCTCCAATTCTCCATTCAGGAATGCAGTTTTTGCATCATAATGTTCAATAAACAATTTTCTTTTTCCTGCTACTACCAGTAATGCACGTAAGTCACTGGTCTCACCACTGGAGCAAATTTTTCATTGTAATCGCTTCCATAGTGTTGACTGAATCCTTGTGCTACCAGTCTTGCTTTGTATTTAAGCTCTTTGCTTTCTGGTATTTGTTTCAATTTAAATACCCACTTGCATCCAATGACTTTTCTGTCCCTTGGCATTTTTTCCAGTTTCCATGTATTATTTTTTCTCAATGAGTTTATCTCATCAGAGAGTGCTTCATCAACAGTCTTTGGCTCAATGCATTCTGTTGCCATTCTAGCTGAGTGTTGGAATCTTTCTGGTCCAATTCCTATGGTGGATTTCTCTGATCTTCTTCTTTGATTTTTTTGCAGATCATTTTCATCTTCGTCGTATTCATATGTCTTATCTGCCTCATGAAATGATGGATCTGATTTCAACACACTTTGATCATTTGTGGTCTGATCTTCTTCATCAATTTCCTGTACAGCAATCTCTTCCTCTTGATCCTCGATGATTGTTTCTTGATCCCTTATTTCAATTTCTTCTTCTTCAGGGTTCATTTCTGTTTCAATGTTTTCTTTATTTCCTTTTTCTTTACATTTTTCTTTATCCTCATTTTTCCTTTTCTTTATTTCTTTATTCTCTTTAATTAGATTTCTTGTGTTGTTTCTAACTGGTTGTGTTAACTGAGTTTCCTCAATCTCATGTTTTTTTTATGAATGTTACGTCCCTGCTTATTGTTATTTCACTTGTCTTTGGATCCAACATCCTGTATCCTTTTGCTTGATCCGAATATCCCACGAATATCATTGGAGATGCCTTTTCATCCAATTTTTGTCATTTCTCTTTTGGTATATGTACATATCCAAGAGTACTGAATATTTGAAGATCTTGGACTCTTGCTTTCTCCTGATTCCATAATTCATATGTTGTTTTTTCTGTAGCTCTAGTTGGTAGAATATTTTTTAGATAATTGGCTGTATTTATATCCTCTGTCCAATACTTTTTTTCTAATTTTCCATCAATCAGCATGGTGAGTGCTGCTTCAACCAAAGTCCTGTTTTTTCGCTCAGCCACCCTGTTCTGCTGGGGATTATAGGGGACTGTAAACTGTGCTTTTACCCCTTCGGATCGATACAATTGTTTCAGCTGATTGTTGACATATTCTTTGCCATTGTCTGACCTAATTGTCTTTGGTTTCTTTCCAAATTTATTGAACACAAAATTAATATACTCTTTAATGCATTCAGCTGCTTCTGACTTGTGTTCAAGGAAATATACAATTGTGTATCTACTATAATCATCTATTATCGTCGTGAAGTACCTTTTCCTTCCAGGTGTGATAAAGCTCATTGGCCCACACAGATCCGTGTGTACCAGGTCCAAGACTGAGTGTGTTTTTCTTAATGATTCCTGTGGGAATGGTTTTTTCGCTGATTTCCCCTTTACACAACACTTACACACCTCTCTTATACCACAATCTTTTATCTTTATTCCTGTAGCTAAATTTTTCTTCTCCAGCTGTTCAATTCTTGGATGTGGTGATGACCCAATCGTCTATGCCAAGTGTGCTGGCAATCTTTAGTCTGCTGTTGATTCATTGTTGTCATTGCTACTTCCGAACCCTTTAATACATACAAAGGGTATAGCCGGATAAGATAGTCCAAAATGCCCTTGAGCCGAATTTTATCGATAATGTGCCATTCGATAGAGCACCAAGAAAAACCATACTGTGCAAAGTTTCAACCCTGTATCTCGATCGGGAGGGTAGTTATGGGGTAAAATCGAAAAATCAGTTTTTGGCTTATTTTCCCTAGTTAATGAAGTTTAGAAATTCTGAGAAAAATCTGACACATGTCAAGAACCCAAATACATACTCTGCAATTGGTTTCAGATTTTTAAAGTGAAAATCCTGCTTGTAAAAAATCAAAAACCTCAAAAAAATCGAAAAAATGCAGATTTCACATGGAAGTTCTAGAGTGACAACATTTATATTTTTACAGTAGCAGTATATTGTCATAAGTATTGTTCATGAATTTTTTCAGATTTTTTGGTTTGGTGCGCCGTTGTTAAAAAAAATAAAAACTGATATTTTCGACGTTTTTTCCGCGAAGAACTAAGCTAACCTTAAAATTATTACGTTCTATTTGTTCTGTAAGTCTATCAGGCACTGATAAACCTTGAACATTATTAAAAAATAATTAAACAATGAAATCGGCTTGATTAGTATTTTTACTATGTCAGCGTATTACATCTGAAAGTATTATACACAATTCCAACAGCTCGGTTGGCTCAGGGCGTTAGGCGCTCGACTGTTGATCTGCTTATACTAGGTTCGCGCCCAGCATACATATACACTTTTTTTTACTTGATTAATTCTTTTTTTTTATGTCTAACTATATAATAATCAATGGTATGTTTGTAGATTTCTTTTCTATATGTGAATAGGCGGCACTTATTGCAGAGTATATCACCAACAGTCACTTCTTTATTTAAAATTCTAGACCACCTCATTGATTCTATAACTGTATTTATCTGTTTTCTTGTACCGCGTAATTTCCGAACTAGAATGTTACATTTAATACACCTAACACGCGAGGTTTTGGTATCAACGATTTCTATCCTTTCACTTGCCATGCTGATAACACTCAGAAAATAACTAAAGAACTCAGAAATAATTCACTCACTACAATCTTCACCAGAATTGCTTGGAATAACAATTTTCACATTTCGGGGTATCCTTTTCCCCTACACGAGTCTGGAGGGGGAAAGTTCAGCTTTTTGACCGTACCATTGCCCTCAACTACACCCGCGACCGATAAACGATTAACAGGTAACGACAACCCTAGTAATCCGTCACCTGGTACTGATGATCGACAGAGTCATAAAGCGAGTAGAGAAAAGAAAAGGTGAACATAAAGGTAAAGGTAAACGGACGGGCTAAAGGTACAAAATAATAAAACACGGACATTTTGTCCGTTTTTATAAAACTTTTACAAAACCGTTTTCTCTATAACGAAGTATTTAAAACTCGAAGACACGTATAGATTTACTGCAGAAAATATTTAATACTACCAGATTTAAGAAGATGTGTAACTAAAAATTGATGATGTTAACAATTGCTCCAAAATTTTTTTTGCGAATTTTACCTTACAATTATTTTTTTAATATTTAGATATTGCTTCTAAAAGAAATCTACAAACATACCATTGATTATTATATAGTTAGACATAAAAAAAAGAATTAATCAAGTAAAAAAAAGTGTATATGTATGCTGGGCGCGAACCTAGTATAAGCAGATCAACAGTCGAGCGCCTAACGCCCTGAGCCAACCGAGCTGTTGGAATTGTGTATAATACTTTCAGATGTAATACGCTGACATAGTAAAAATACTAATCAAGCCGATTTCATTGTTTAATTATTTTTTAATAATGTTCAAGGTTTATCAGTGCCTGATAGACTTACAGAACAAATAGAACGTAATAATTTTAAGGTTAGCTTAGTTCTTCGCGGAAAAAACGTCGAAAATATCAGTTTTTATTTTTTTTAACAACGGCGCACCAAACCAAAAAATCTGAAAAAATTCATGAACAATACTTATGACAATATACTGCTACTGTAAAAATATAAATGTTGTCACTCTAGAACTTCCATGTGAAATCTGCATTTTTTCGATTTTTTTGAGGTTTTTGATTTTTTACAAGCAGGATTTTCACTTAAAAAATCTGAAACCAATTGCAGAGTATGTATTTGGGTTCTTGACATGTGTCAGATTTTTCTCAGAATTTCTAAACGTCATTAACTAGGGAAAATAAGCCAAAAACTGATTTTTCGATTTTACCCCATAACTACCCTCCCGATCGAGATACAGGGTTGAAACTTTGCACAGTATGGTTTTTCTTGGTGCTCTATCGAATGGCACATTATCGATAAAATTCGGCTCAAGGGCATTTTGGACTATCTTATCCGGCTATACCCTTTGATGATAATATTCCCTTTGCAACTGCTGTATCATTCTTGAATATTTCACATCCTTTTCCATAGAAATGTACTGTAAATCCTTTATCTGTTAGACGTTTAACTAACAGTAGACTTTCCTTTAGGTCAGGCACATGAAGTTCATCTGTCAACGTGACCATAATCTCTTGATTCCTTTCATTTGTGCACTTTAATTTTCCTGTACCAGTTCCAACAACTTTTGCTCCAACTCCTCGTTGCTAGAGTTACATCAGTTTGAGATTTATTTCTATACTCTATAAAAAATTCTTTATTGTTGGTCATGTGGCTTGTTGCGCCTGAATCAATGTACCAGTTCTCCCCATCACCTTGATGAACTTTAAAGCATAGATTCACTGTATTTTCTTCACTGACCTGATTTACTTGCTCTTTAGCTTTTTCCTTTCCTTTCTTGGCTGCCCATGCCTTGTACTTGTCGCATTGCTGCTTGAAATGGCCTGGCCTCTTACAAAAGAAACCCGTTGCATCTTCTTGGGCTTCGACTTTATGATTCCTGAAATTTTATCCAACTTTTAGTGCTGTGTCACCAGTGCCTTCAACACCTTTTCTTCTTTCGAACTCATCAATTAATTTTCCTTTCACGAGACTTAAAATTAATTCTTTATCTGGACGAGACTCGAGTACTGTAATAAGCATTCCATATGATTCTGGAAGGCTGCTGAGTAGCATGGCAACCACATGGTGATCCTTTACTTCTTCACCAAGTGCAGTTAGATTGTCCACTAGGTTTTTCACCTTAACAATGTGGTTCTCCATGTCTCCTCCTTCAGAAAGCTTTAGTTCACATATTTGTCTTAATAGGTATAATTTGCTGATTAAAGTAGATTTTTCATGATAGTTTTTTAAAGAATCCCATACCTCTTTAGCTGTAGTTTTCTTATGTACGTGTACAATTTGAGCATCCTCGACAAATAGAGCAAGTGTGGCACGTGTCTTGTCGTCTTTCTTTTGCCAGATTTGGGCCTGCTTTTCTTCTTCTGGTTTTTGTGTATTTATAACTGTCCATAATTCTTCTTTCATTAACAACAATTCCATTTTGTACTTCCATATCTGGTAATTGTCGTTATTTAACTTTGTTATAGACACTTTCGGCATATCTGCCATGATTAACCTTAAATTCCACCGCGTGGCTGTACTTTACTTTAACCTCAATCTTTACTTCTCTTTTATTACATGCACCTGTGCTCCACTGGGCCCATAACCTGTCGTTATTATAAATTTGTAATGGGATGGTACAACAGTATGCACAGACACAATGTAATTTGCTGATGGTTAATTAGAATTTATTACAATCTTTTGACTTATACATTTCAATGCAACAACACTTGTGCGTAGGAAGTAGAGTGAAGTTTGCTGAATACATAAATATATATATACTCGCTTCAAATGTACTCGACTGTGTATATCCCATTCGTTCTAAATCCAATATTTAACTGTTGCATGTACCAACAGTATTGTTCAAAATATTATTAACCCCCTGTGCATAATGTGTCGGGCAACCGTCGTGTTGATACCACAAAAACTGCCGCACGTTTAATGGAACTTCTTCTAATAAATTAGGTAGTACATCTATCAAAAATTTTACATACTTTGTTGGTTTGATGAGTCCTCTTGAAACGCTTAAGGGTGTGGGTCGGATTTTGACCTTGGTCGTAGTATCGGTGCCCTCCGCATTTGTAGCTAGGAGCGCTAGTGTTTTTAGTCACTGTTTTACCGATTCAGTCACTGTATTGGTAAAATATCGGTAAAACAGTGACTAAAAACGCTAGCGCTCCTAGCTAAAAATGCCATGGAACTAATACTTGCACCAAAACCTCCCGTATAGGGATCTACTTCGTAGATTTCATTTGCTGTGTTTAAACACGTATAGTTTATCATAATAAAGGTTTCATTGACATTGTATGTGACCCTGAATTCCGGGATGTTTCCATTTTTTTCTATAAGAACCCTAAATCTCTCGATATTTAAGAAAATGTATGTGTCTCGACAATGGCAACACTGTCGCTTCGCCCAATATTTGTGAAACTGCGCTACATGCTACCGAATAATGCAAATTACGCCTCGAAAACGCAAAAGTAGGCCATATAAGGACACATCCCGTAATGGTGGGTCTTTTATCTATCGATTGTGACTACGTAGGGGCCCCAAATGTGCGTTAGAGAGACGTCAAATGAAATCTACGGAACCCTTGCAATCTCGTGTACGTATACAGTATCTATCGGTGTGTTAAGGTACTACCACACTCGCACTCGACCAAGGTCAAATCCCGACAGTGCCCCTTAAGGGGGTCTTTTCCAGCACACGACGCTCGCGCGTGAACACTCACACACCGCTAGGGTACACTCACACACCGCTAGACCACGTATACATACGCGAGGGTTGCAAGGGTTCGGGATTCCACTTCTGATTTCTCGATAATGCAATGACGGGGTTTTGTAGTAGTCAAAATCGCTAGATGAAAGATCAATATAGGGCGCTGTTTGCCTCAAAAGTCCTTCTTTTACGTTTCCGAGCAATGATTCTGCAATATTCGGCTGCATAACAGCCCGTCTCATGTTGCCCGTCTGATGGCGCTGCAGTCACGCCGGTGTACTAGCCTTCTACACGTCCTAAAAGACAACTTCTAGTATTTTCTCCGCAACTCAAACCACTTGGAATTTTTTCAACATTTCTTTTCCTCTCCGTGTAGTAAACTAATTGTTCTAACTTCTCAAAAAAATCCTACTCGTTTGGTTCAGTCTTAAAGAAGTTAACGCCATTTTAAAACTGTTCAAATATTACTGTGAGTGGCTGTACATATACGAAAGAATTTATTGTCGAACTTAATTTATAGTCTATCAATTAGATTTGACATTTGATGTACAGGGTGTAAAAAAATGTTTGGTCTTGGCTGCCATAGGCGTATTCTACATCTTCGGATCTGTGAAGATCTGCAAAAAGAAGTTGCCGTAAAATTGTCCTCAACCTTGAACGTCAAGGTCAAATTTTTTAATTATTGCATTGTATTCTACGCATCGTGGGGATGAAAAGTGTCAAGGAACCATGGGCCAAAACTCAACCGTTCCAGAAATTAATGCACAAGTTTTGTCGGCTGTAAGATGAATTTTATTCATAGAAGGTGGAGATTTCAAATTGAAATGCTAATTGTTGACATAGAAACAGTGTTTTTGTTCAACAGATCTTCACCGATCCGAAGATGTAGAATACGCCTATGGCAGCCAAGACCAAACATTTCTTTACACCCTGTACAAATACCCCTCATACACTGCACGACAATACTACAAGTCACTATACAGAATCATACGAATTCGTCCTTCTCATATACATATACAGTATTATTATTAATTTCGTGAGAAACGTTCTTCGGTAAACTAGAATTTATAACTATAAAAATTATAGTAAAAAATTTAGCCGGGAAAAAACTACATAGAGGACATATTACGGCGCGGGTGTGAAACTAAACACCTATATGTCCTCGAGAATACTATAAATTCAAATTTCTACAAAAACAGTTAAACTTCACCTTATGGGACCAAACATTTTGAACTTTTTCTTATTTTTAACTTTTTAATTCTATAGATTTCAACGAGAAAATGCTAACAATCTAAGTATTAACATTAGTAATTCACTAGTTCAGAAGTAATGCCTTTTTAAAGGTGAACAATTTTAAGCATTTTTTATATAAGGGTAACATCATTTTATGTTATATAGTGAGCGTCAGCGTCGTATAATGAGCGGAGCCACTAGGTAGCACCACAAGCACACATGTTGTAGGAATTTACACTCTCGGACGAGATAGGAAGCTTCGGGGAAGGTACCAAAGAACGTAGCCTACTCTACGTTTACAGGGAACCACGTAGTTAGGACTTCAAGAAATACACTAGTTTTATAGTCCAACGAGAACCATTGTAACTATGCTTTATTCGCAAACTAAAGATACGTCCGTCGTATCGGTACAACGAAAAATATGTACAAAGAGGTACCCCTCGTGATGCAGTACAACTGGAAGCGTTCAAAGATATACGCCTCGTGATTGAACACATCTGATCACTCGGGATGACTATTTTGAACTGACGAGGTACGCCCAGTGATGCCAGTGATGGGATATTCGTGGGCCGTGGGCCGCTCCCCTGACGCGCTGGTTTCCCCTTCCCTGACGTACCGTCGTATCCGTGTCGACCGCGCATGCCTGTGTTGGTGCCTGCTCGATTGCACGCGCGCTACACACACCAGCGTACCTCTACTCTGTCCGTGTAAACTACCTGCTCGGCTGATCGACGCTGAAGCGACCCTTCGGTTTTCACGTTTCCGAAGTTTCGAAAGCATGAGACGAAAAGTCGGAATCTGGAGACGGCGCGTATTTAAATCCCGGCACAGCGCGGCGCGACGCGGCGCACATTTTGCTATAACTTTTGATCTAAAAGAGATACCGAAGAGAAATTTGGACTAAATTTTTGTTGAAAAATCGGGTTTAATGATGTAAAGAGAATAATATTTTCTATTTTTTAAATAATGTTTTCGTTGATTCTTAAGGTATATCCGGATAAGATGGTCAAAAGTATCCATCCAAATTGATTTTTAGTCACGTCATGTTCAACAGAAAATTATGAAAAAAATCATGAATATTCTACCTAATAGCATACGCAACTGAGATTTTTTTCAAAATTTTTGGTTGCAAAATCGATTTGTAAACAAATCGGAAAACATAAAATTGCCGATTTTATATCAGTCTTCAGTTGACCACATTTATATTATTACGTTAGTTGTGTCTCATCATTATTATTAATGTGTATTTTTTTCAGATTTTTCGGATTATGGAAACATGTTTTAAAAAATTGAAAACCTCCAAACATTCGGAGAAAATGCATATTTTGTATTGAAGTTTTAGAGACACCAGTTTTATCAAAATTCAGTACTTAGATATTATTGAAGTAATTGTTCTTAAGTTTTTTATAATTATTAAGAGATTGCATAATCGTTCAAAGAACAGTCATACGGCCGGGAATCTTCTGGCCCCGAATCGAATCCCGCACCTAATAATTTTTTTTTCATTAAATACTTATTACTTTGAGTTTTAATGAAAAGTTTAACCAAAAATCCATTTTTTAATTGTCTACATTTATTTTCAACTTAAAAGATTGATGCAGTTCGCGCTGTCGACTTTCGCTGTCCACTTTCTGTAATTGAAAAAAAAGAAACAATTTAAGTTATGATTGCGAAGTGCAGAATGGTTTCGCGGTATGTATTCGAAAATTCCGCTACAGGTGGTCCCCTGTGTTCCTATATTCGAAGAAGAAACAAACATAATTAGAATCATAATTCTAATTGCAATATTATAGAACACAATATTAACACAACGTATACTTATCTCATCTATTCATCGATGAGATTAATTCTTGAGCAAAATAAATGCCTTATATTATATAAAAAACCAATGGTCGAATTTATCATTCGACAATATGTGGATAGACAAGAAAACGCGGAACAAGTTCTTCGTTTCACGAACTTGCGTCGGCTGTGCAGCATTGTCAGACGTTTGCCGCATTCAAATGCCGAGGCCGAAAGGATATTCTCATTGACTCCCGATATCAAGACGAAAAAAAGGAATAAAATAACCCATTCTAGTCTAATTCTAGTATAGTCACACCATGTCTATCGACGATAATTTATCTCTAATGACATCAAGCAATTTGTATGCAAGTTCGTCGCGTACGCAAAATTTGTAGTATTGTAGATCGTTTAATCTTTATTTCTTATTTTGGCGGGTACGCTATTTCGTTAAACAACCACAAATGTATAGCTATCCTCTATAACTTTTCTCTCTTATTGAGATATTAATAAACAAAGTTTTTTCATAAACATTAGTATAAATATGCTATTGTAGAGAAATTGTACAACGAATAATATCCTGGTGTAGTAGCAACATGCTAGACTTACAACCCGCTGGGCTAGGGTTCGATTCCTGTCCGACGAAAATATTTTGTTACTTATTTATTTATATTATCTATTCGCTGTGTAACATTGACTTGTTCATAAGAGATTACCATTTTTAATAAATTAACCGAAATTAATAAAATACAAACAATTATGTGCACTAATTTTTCAATCTATGCTGGAACATGCACGGTATGTAGCCGGATTTACAGCAGAGATAAATGTTTAAAAACGTCAATCATATCTGTTTTCCCATAAATGTACAAGGAAGCAGGTGCCAATGCAATAATACTGCACTTATTCGATGTGCAAGCTGTTTCGTATGCTTTTACGACATGTACCACTGTTATAATTAAAAATATGTAATTGTAAGTACAATATTATTAAATTTATCGTATACCATATTTTCTCTTCCTATATTTATTTTATTTCTTCTGTATCCAGACATGAGAGGGTAATTAACTATTTTATTCATTTCGGTTAATTTATTTATAATTTATTAAAGCTTTTGTTCTTTGATTTGTAATGAATTTGTAATCTCTTATGAACAAGTCAATGTTACACAGCGAATAGATAATATAAATAAATAAGTAAAAAAATGTTTTTTTCCGTACGGGAATCGAACCCTAGACTACCGAGTTGTAAGTCTAGCATGTTGCCACTACACCAGGAAATTATTCGTTGTATACTTCCTCTACAATAGCATATTTATAGTAATGGTTATGAAAAAACTTTGTTTATAAATATCTCAACAAATATTGAATGTTTGCTCCTATAATGGTATATATTCGTAAAAGGGAGATCTAGATCTATAAGTATACACAATCTCAACTGAATCGGTGACCCGGAGGCCTTGCACTCTCCTTGTAAGTACTGAATTTTTATAAAACTGGTGTCTCTAAAACTTCAATACAAAATATGCATTTTCTCCGAATGTTTGGAGGTTTTCAATTTTTTAAAACATGTTTCCATAATCCGAAAAATCTGAAAAAAATACACATTAATAATCATGATGAGACACAACTAACGTAATAATATAAATATGGTCAACTGAAGACTGATATAAAATCGGCAATTTTATGTTTTCCGATTTGTTTACAAATCGATTTTGCAACCAAAAATTTTGAAAAAAATCTCAGTTGCGTATGCTATTAGGTAGAATATTCATGATTTTTTTCATAATTTTCTGTTGAACATGACGTGACTAAAAATCAATTTGGATGGATACTTTTGACCATCTTATCCGGATATACCTTAAGAATCAACGAAAACATTATTTAAAAAATAGAAAATATTATTCTCTTTACATCATTAAACCCGATTTTTCAACAAAAATTTAGTCCAAATTTCTCTTCGGTATCTCTTTTAGATCAAAAGTTATAGCAAAATGTGCGCCGCGTCGCGCCGCGCTGTGCCGGGATTTAAATACGCGCCGTCTCCAGATTCCGACTTTTCGTCTCATGCTTTCGAAACTTCGGAAACGTGAAAACCGAAGGGTCGCTTCAGCGTCGATCAGCCGAGCAGGTAGTTTACACGGACAGAGTAGAGGTACGCTGGTGTGTGTAGCGCGCGTGCAATCGAGCAGGCACCAACACAGGCATGCGCGGTCGACACGGATACGACGGTACGTCAGGGAAGGGGAAACCAGCGCATCAGGGGAGCGGCCCACGGCCCACGAATATCCCATCACTGAGTGATGCCAGAATCGTGGGCCGTTTCTCCTCCGCTGGCTCAGCCGGCGCGGCCCCCCACTCTGACATACCGTCGTCGTCACGTTGCTTCTACTGCGCACGCGTTACACACGAACGTACCTCTACTCTGCCAGTGTGAGTGCCTGCTGGATTGCACGTGCGCTACACTCACCAGCGTACCTCTACTATATCCGTGTGCGCTGCTTGCAGCTGCTTGTGCGCTTGCGCCAGTCACAATCTATTTTTAGCACTTTCCATCCACATCCACGCCTACTTTGCGGAAACGAAATTGAAATTCGGCGGTCGAGCCGTCGAGCCGTCGAGCGTATGAAGCGCAATCTGGAGCTAGCCTTCGAGTCCCCGCGTGCAGCGATATTTATTTCTATTTTTCATTACTTTTTTAATTACATTTCTTAACCTTCTAAAAAATATAAAAACTATGTTAAAAATATATATTATATATTCGTAAGTTTGAACCCGGAGGGTAGTTAAAGGGTAAAAACTAATGGTTTTTTCCACATTTTCCTTATTTAATGGTATACTTAAAAATTCTAGAAAAATTCTACAATTTTGTAGATATTATTCCTTATGATTGTGAATTTTTTCAGATTTTTTGATCTTGACCCACCGAAACTCGCGCATGCGCGGCCAAGACAGTAGCGTATCTACAATGACGCAGCCGAGCGGCCAGGGCCCTGACGCCTTGAGGCAGTTATTCTGGCGGAAATGTACCAGTGTTATTTCCTTGTTTTATTTTGTATTCTTTTGCGTAGTTATTGCAGTGCTCTTTCCCTATGCCATCCTCAAAATAAAGAATAAGTTTCAATTATAAAATTCTGCGTGGTGCTCAAGCTACCCGATTTCATCGAAATAGTTACGTTACTGAGGCTGAAATTGCCGCGCATGCGCGAGTTACGGTGGGTCAGATCACATCACTGAAGCAGGCGTGGATGTGGATGGAAAGTGCTAAAAATAGATTGTGGCTGGCGCAAGCGCACAAGCAGCTGCAAGCAGCGCACACGGATATAGTAGAGGTACGCTGGTGAGTGTAGCGCGCGTGCAATCGATCAGGCACTCACACTGGCAGAGTAGAGGTACGTTCGTGTGTAACGCGTGCGCAGTAGAAGCAACGTGACGACGACGGTATGTCAGAGTGGGGGGCCGCGCCGGCTGAGCCAGCGGAGGAGAAACGGCCCACGGCCCACGATTCTGGCATCACTGGGTACGCCTCGTGTAACGGTCGCTACGAGAGACCGTTGAGAGTAGGACTGTCAACTCCTTAAGAGGGTATTTCCCAGCAGACGACGCTCGTGCGTGAATACTCACACATCGCTAGACCACGTATACGTACGCGAGGATTGCAAGGGTCCGGGAGTCCACTTCTGATTTCTCGATTATGCAAAGACGGAGTTTTTTAGTAGTCAAAATCGCTAGATGAAAGATCAATCTAAGACGCTGTTTGCCTCAAAAAGCCTTCTTTTACGTTTCCGAGCGATGGTTTTGCAATATTCGGCTGCATGTTGCCCGTCGGAGAGACTAGTATGCCGGCGTGACTGCAGCGCCATCTAACGCTGATACAGTGACTGAATCGGTAAAACAGTGACTGAATGTTGAGAAACAGACATTAGCGCTCCTAGCTAAAAATGCCATGGAACTGATACTTGTGCCGAAAGCCTCCGTTTAGGGGTATATTTCGTAAATTTCAAACTGTGTGTTTAAACACGTATAGTTTAACATAATAAAGGTTGCATTGACATTGTATGTGTCCCTGAAAGTACGGTTGGTGTATGCTATTTCTATAAGAACCATAAATCTCTCAATATTTAAGAAAACGTATGTGTCTTGACAGTGGCAGCACTGTCGCGTCGCTCAATGCATCTCGAACTCCGCTACATGCTGCCGAATAATGAAAATTACGCCTCGAAAACGCAAAAGTAGGCCATTTTAGACACCAAGCGCATTTGGTGGGACTTTATTATAGCGATTGTGACTGCGTAGGGACCCCAAATGTGCACTAGCAAGACGTGGTTTGAAACATACGGGACCCTTGCAACCTCATGTACGTATACAGTGTCTAGCGGTGTATGAGGGCGCCACCCCACTCTCGCTCGACCAAGGTCAACTAAGGACCCACACCCTTAAGGTCGATTCATACACACGTCTCAGATATCTGACGCTGTTTTTCGGCGTTCATACACGTTTTAGACAACTTTAGAAGGGTTGAGATGCTCGAACAAAGGCAAGTGCCGAAGATCGTGTCATTTGCTACCCTAACCCCAGGGGTTCCGAGAACCTTTTACCCCCCTCTACACCTCAGGAGACGCCAATGCCGAAGCATTCGAGAAATTCGGAAGGTATTCTCCTCGAGAATACTGTGTCCAATCTCGGACGGCACGTAGGCAGAATATAACATTTATTTAAACAGCTATTACCTAGAACTTTTCAGAGATTGTCGTGCTATGTAATAGGTGGGGAATACGTTGTTAAGGTATTTAAGCGTCTTGAGAAATAAACTTTAATTAAATGTTTATAACCGGTGATAAAAGTAATGTAATACTTTGTAGTACAAAGGTTATACAATTTGTCGTAATAGAAGTGCACACATTTCGATAATCCGCACGGAAGTGAAGCGCACTTTCATAGGAGAGAGTGAGCACGCTGGTTGCGACCGAATGTTAGTAGAAGGGGGAATCGATCTCGCATCGATCGCGACAGGTTCGCACGATATATTGTGAGCGCGAGATTTAATGTCATTCAAATTTCAACACTCCCACTAATTGAGCGCTCTATGGATACACTTTCCTTTCCAGAGAGAACTCTTTTCTTTTCACTCTCATTACCCGTACTCATACATGCATTTTTTTTTCTTTTTCGAAGAAACTTACTTTATACAAAACTGTGAATCTAATATATTTAACTCGGTACGTAACGCCTCAAATTGATCGCGCGGTATTGCTTTGGTCATAATATCTGCAAGTTGATGCTTACTACATATATAGGACACACTGATGTCACCGTTCATACATCTTTCTTTCACGTAGTGATATCGTATATCAATGTGTTTTGTCCTTTTATGGAACTCCGCGTTGCCAATTAGTTTTATGGCGCTTTGGTTATCTACAAGAATCATTGTTGATTCTGTCGTATTTTCGCCAATATCCGCTAACAATTGACGAATCCACATAGCTTCCTTCGTTGCGCATGAGGCAGCAATATACTCCGCCTCGGTAGTTGACAGTGATACTGTCGGTTGACGCTGGCTGCTCCAGGTCACTGGTCCTCCGCTCAACTTGAATACGTAACCAGTCGTGGACCTCCTTGTGTCGACATCATTTGCAAAATCTGAATCGGAATATCCCTTAACCTTCTCTGTACCCATTGATTTCGTGTACAGTATTCCGAAATTCTCGGTACTCTTGAGATATCTGATTATCCTTTTTACTGCGTTCCAGTGAGGATACCCATGTTTGTCCAAGTATCTACTTACTACTCCCACTGCAAAAGCAATGTCTGGTCTGCTTACGATTGCAGCAAAGATCAATCCACCTACGGCTTCCCTGTATGGTACATTACAGGGTACTTCATTGTCCATCATCATCGATAGGTGTGAATGTACATCTGCAGGGGTAGAAATCCCATTTGCCTCCTGCATATCGAACCTTTTGACAATGTTATTAATGTAATTCTTTTGATGAATAAATATTGACCCATTTGCTTCATCACGAAGGATCTCCATTCCTACAAAACAACGTACATTATTACAAACCGTGATATTAAAATTTGTTTTTAGCTTTAAGATTATTGATTCGATTTCTTTTTCATTTTCACCCATGAGTAGTCCATCATCTACATATAAAGCAAGCAATATTCTGGAATCATTGAATTTTCCATGATAAATGCATTTGTCCGCGTTACTTTGTTGGAAACCAATTGACTTTAGGAAACCATCGAATCGTTCGTTCCATTGACGGGACGCTTGCTTGAGGCCATACAATGATTTTTTCAATTTACAAACCATACCATCAGGTGCCTCAATTCCTTCTGGAGGAAACATGTATACTTCATCGTGTAACTCCCCATTGAGGAATGCGGTTTTAACGTCAAACTGCTTTATTTTTAGATCTTGTTGTACCGCTAGCGCTAATAGAATCCTTATGGAATCGTATCTTGCGGTTGGTGAGAAAGTGTCAGTGTAGTCAACACCCTTTCTCTGTGCATATCCTTTAGCACACAATCTTGCCTTGAAACGAGGAATATTTATATTGTTATTTGCTTTGATACTAAACACCCATTTCGAGCCTATGGCATGTTTTCCTTCTGGTAGGAAGGTTATATTCCATGTCTCATTTGTTTCTAATGCATCGATTTCTTCTTGAATTGCTTCTTGCCATTGTATTCTTTCTTGGCTTTTCATGGCTTCTTCAAATGTTTCCGGAATCTTTATGTCCGCGAGATGTGCTTCATATCTTATTGGCTTCTTGATTGAATCTCGAGTCCGTAAATCATATCCATCGGACTTTGTATTAGTTACAGAATCATCCTTCTTACTTTGATGTTCATTCTCATCCGAGATTGTATTTTCTTTGTCGTCTTCATCATGAAATATTCTTACAAAGTTTTTCTTTTCTTCGGTTATCGTGGCACCTTCATTAAATGAAACATTTCGTGAAACTTTAATTTTCTTTGTTTTTACATCGTATAATCGATAGTTTGTTGAATTCCCATCATATCCAACAAGCATTAACTTCTTGCTTTTTGGTGCAAGTTTGTTACGCAATTCTTTAGGTACATGCATGTATGCATCACATCCAAAAGTTTTTATGTGATCTAATGTAGGAGTTTTACCAGTCCACATTTCGAGTGGTGTTGTGTCAGGAGCTTGACTCGTTGCGGTTCTATTTAGAATGTAAACCGCTGTGTTTATAGCTTCTGCCCACAGGTATAATGGAACATCCCTTGCATACAGCATTGAACGTGCACTTTCGACTATCGTTCTCATGTCTCTTTCTGATCTCCCGTTTTGTTCAGGAGTGTATGGTGCAGTTGTCTCTAGTTCTATTCCTTGACTTGATAGATAACTTCTAAATTCTTTTCCACAATATTCACGCCCATTGTCAACGTGTAAGACCTTCACAGGATTACCTGTCTTGTTTTTCGATAGTTTTACGAATTCTTTGAAACATTCTAGAGTGTCATCTTTGTGCTTGATAAAGAAAACAACTCTGTATCCTGAATGATCATCTTTGAACAGTACAAAATATCTGGCTCCATTGACAGATGAGACAGACATCGGTCCACACAGATCACTGTGTATATATTCACCACATTTTGCTTTTATGTGCTTCGATTGACCGAATGTTAGTTTGTGCTGTTTCCCGTACACGCACGCTTCACAGAAAAAACGTTCAGAGTCTGATAGCTCTATACCCTTGATTAAATTTTTAGAAACCATCTCTTTAATGTATTTAATGTTTACATGTCCTAGCCTTTCATGCCAAGTCTGTAAACTATCCTTTGTTACCACATTTGCTTCATGTGATAATACTGTTTTGATTTGCATCTGATACAAGTTACTTTCATTACGTACAGCAGTAGCAGTTAGTTTTTGGTTTTCGTAAATACTGGCTTCCGAATTAACCTTGACAATTTTCATACCTTTCTTAGTGACAACACCTTCTGAGAACAGATTCTTATTTAGGTTAGGAACATATAATACCTCAGTGATTGCTGAGTTGTACCATTTTCCATATACTAGTTTTTTGATTTTTATGCTACCTTTACCTTTCACAGCTAGTTCTTGCCCATTTCCCAGAACTACTACAGAATTATCATTTAGTGTTTGAAGGTTAGTAAAGAATTCGCGCCTATGTGACATATGCGATGTGGCACCGCTGTCAAGAATCCACTTTTCATCGTCGAGATTTAACAATGAATTATCATTTTCATATACATTGAATGCAGAATAATTTCCTTGTTGTGGAACTTGCTGTTCCTTATTTCTATATACTTTCTTTCCTTTACATTCACTAGCAAAATGACCTTTCTTTTGGCAATTATAGCACGTTATCTTTGATTTATCGAATTTTATTTTGTGTTTCTGATCCCATTTACTGTCTACTTTGTTAATACGTGATGACGTAGCAAGAGCTTTGTCTGAATCATCAGCCGTAGTTAAACTACTATCTTCGTCTATCAAACGCGACGCGAGGTTCTGTATCGTTTGCTTCGACTCATCCATAGACAACCATGCTTGACGAAAGCTTCTAAATTTTTGAGGTAGACTTCCAAGAATTTTGGTTATAATGGCAATGTCGCTTACCTCTTCACCTGCTTCCTTCAGCTGTCTGGCGAGATTTTCGACCTTCGCGATATGCTGTGCGATTGAATCATTCGGTTCCATTTTGTATTGAGAAAATCTTTCGTGCGCCAACATTTTGCTCGTTTCAGTTTTCTGCTCGTACACTACATCAAGCTTATCCAGGATTCCTTTCGACGTCTCACAATTTTCAATTAATGTTATCTGCGAAAAATCCATTGCTGAGGTTAATAAGAACATGGCGTATGCATCGTCCTTTATCCATTTCTTATATGCCGTGACTTCCGCCGGAGTCGATGTGGCCGTTACCATTGGCTTTACTTCTTTGCCTTTCGTAATTTCGAAAAGACCTTTTGCTCGTAGAGCACAACTTAATTGGAATTTCCATTGATGATAGTTTTTACCATCAAACTTATTGATCGAAGTTACATCGATCTTGTCCGACATCCTTATTGCGACGCTACACTTAATGCGTTCGTAACTATTTAGGTTATGTATAACACGTGGCTCACTTTACGCCAACTTTCGTACTTTTCCTTCACTGAGACTATTACTATTATCTCTCCTGAGTCAGATCTGGCAGATCTGGGCCCATAACCTCTTGAGAAATAAACTTTAATTAAATGTTTATAACCGGTGATAAAAGTAATGTAATACTTTGTAGTACAAAGGTTATACAATTTGTCGTAATAGAAGTGCACACATTTCGATAATCCGCACGGAAGTGAAGCGCACTTTCATAGGAGAGAGTGAGCACGCTGGTTGCGACCGAATGTTAGTAGAAGGGGGAATCGATCTCGCATCGATCGCGACAGGTTCGCACGATATATTGTGAGCGCGAGATTTAATGTCATTCAAATTTCAACAAAGCGTTATAACAAGAAAGAATAACAATTTATTACTATGGTAACGAAAAAGAAAGAATATCATCTGATAATCTGTACGGTGAAACAATTCGTCAAACAACTCCGATGGAGGTTCTGAACGTTCTGGCACCGACGAGATACTATTAAAGACTGCCAGCCTTATGGGAGTTGGTGTCTCTCGAATTTGTCGGCATTTCTTACGCCCTCTAGGATACATTTTAGCTCCATCCAGAGAAACAGAAGGCCATCGACGGCATTTTGTCGGTGAAAAAGACCACTGAGGAGATTCTCGTCGCGATGTATCGGTCAGAATGCGAGTTATCACGAAACCATATCGATTATTATTAAATGTTACATTCTCCGCCATAGTTCAGATGATGTTTTGGTACTATTTTGGCATTATTTAGAATTTTTAGCGATGTGGTATTTCAGATCACTGTAAGTTCCACGTTATCCCCGCGCCCATCGCGCCCACTTACCCGTCCCGCTGAATAACACAGGGGCTGGCAGTCTTTAATAGTATCTCGTCGGTGGTTCTGGTTCGTTCAGTACGTTCCCGTCCTGGGCTGTGTTTGCGTTTACGTCCATCATCAGAATTGGATTAAATTTTGGGAATAGGTTCTTTTTTTACTAAAATGATATTTGTCAGAAGGATTTTTGGCGACATGAAAAAAAATTTTAACCATTTCAATATCTGTCCCTACCTTACCGACAAATTTTTTTACTGTTTTAAGGGGGCCGGCGCGGCCGTGCAAGAGTGTGCGGGGACATACACACATCGCTAAATTCGCATATACGTATATGCAATTACAAGGTTTACGCGGATGCAAAATCACGCTTCAACATTGCAATGAGTTCAGAAGTAGTCAATTGTGATTCCTAAAAGTCTGATACATGGTACTACGCTCCCCAAAATGCATATTTTTACGTTATAGAGGAATAATTTGTAATATTCGGCAGACAGCGCCTGTCACAAATAATAATACAGCACCTCGAAGTTTCGAAATTTTGCACTAGTAGCACCACTGTCTCGTGCCTAATGTATCGATCTGGTAACGATAATACAGTGTCCATCGTCCATGCAAATACTAAATTTATTGATCGCAAACACTGGTACGCGAAGTGGCTATCTTCTGACGGATGCCTCGTGACAGGCCAACGCTAGTGGTGTTACTTAATGTTACTTAATGTCAATCTAGAGTCTAAGTAGAGGTGGCATTAAGGATGATTCAATCATAGATCACATGTGTGAATTTTTATGGCGCTATGAGGTCAACAAAGCTGGTGATGATCCATTTTTGCAATTAATTGAAGATATTAAATATTTATATTCTGGAAATGAATATAAAATGTTTTCAAAATTGCAATTGTTAAAATAATTAATTGAATATATACAATGGGAAGATTATGCGATCAGAATTAGTTAGGATTAGGTGGCAGGAGGGCGGAGACGCACACGAAAATACAGGAATAGTGCCGGTAAGGTAGGGAGTGACATTGAAATGGTAAAAAATTTTTTTTCATGTCGCCAAAAATCCTTCTGACAATCATCATTTTAGTCAAAAAGAACCTATTTCCAAAATTTTACCCAATTCTGACGATGGACGTAAACGGAAACTTCGCCCCGTCCTGAAAAACGTTGACGGTGGACGCGCAGAAAAATATAAAAATAATATTATTTACTGGTAATAATAAGTAATACTATATAGCTTTTTCAACCATTTTGATTTTTGAAATGTGGAAATGCTTTTGCGATTTCATGATGTTACAGCTGACGATAAGCGAATTGAACGACCTACTATATTATGACCTTGAGCCCATGAATAACGTTAAAATAGTTTTTTCTGACTTTTCCGGCCAAACACCCAACTGTGCGATGGGTTGTTTAATGTTGGACCCAGCGACATGGATTTTTTTTGAAAATTTGGAGCAATTAAATTAAAGTTGGAGCAAACAAATTTTCAATGCTGCCAACACACTTTCCGCAAACGATAAAAAAGTTATTTAATTTTTTCTGTAATTCTTATAAACTTTATGTCATCTTTCGTGCTACACATACTAGTTTCTACTATATTAAATAACATACATAATATATATTTTCAATTAATTCCTAAATTATTGATCTAAAATAGAAAATATGCATTATTGAGACGTGTCAGAATACAATATGTAGAATACAATACATATATTGTATACCTTCAAACTAGTGCGTTATTAAATCATTTCAACGAAAAAATGATTTCATTAGTTTTGTTCGCAAAAAATTAAATTGCAAAATCCTGAGGTCGTAGACAAATTTTGCGACCAGATTTGAAATCCGCGTGAAAAAATATACTGGAAATGATGAATAGCATGGAAAAAAATTTTTCCGCACGTGGTATTGAATAAACCACAATTTTCTTGATATTGTGCAAGTTTGACGAATTTTTTCTAGGTGAAAAAACGTTCGTACCATAATCTCTCTATTTTTCCCATATTCTGCAATATTTCAGCTTTAATTTTAAAAAATCTCTATCTCATTTCTATCGAAAGTTCTTTGATTTTGACACTGAATTCATCGGTTTGTTCCACTGTACGCCACAGAGGCAAGAGAAGAGTCTTATCGTTTTGTGCGGAAAAGTCGGGGCGTCTACAAATTACTTTACAGTAAACACGTGTTGTCCGAAAGAGCCGACTTCCCGCTCCATAGTAATGACCTGTCATAAACCTGTCCTCATGCAGAGCAGCCCCCGGGAACGGCACCTAAACAAATCGCGCCTATCATAAGGTCTGCCTATCCCCACCATAGCCGCGGAAATAGTCCCAATGTTTTGGCTTCGACGTTGCAGCCTACATGGTATGTGCGGCCGCTCTAACCTCCGCTCTGATCCAATCGGCCGCGCATTCGTACCTAGAGACACTTCACCGTAGTCTTGCCTGGGAACCTTCTTCTCAGGCTCGTATCAATACAATGTCACCAGTTCAAATAATAGTATCTGGTGGTGGTTGAAGCTAGTTCTGATCCATGCCACAGATTTAATAACAGTAAAGTGGGTTCTGTTTCCTGCTAAAGGTGATGTAGGTTCTGTTCCATGTTAGAGATGTAGTCACAGACGAGGACAGACGCTACACTAGTATTTAAAATTACCTATAGAGCGCACCACAGTGCTGCCATCCAAGGTGGCCGTAGTCAACCATTCCTCCCCGCTCGCGGGACACCCCCTCTCGCCCATAAATCTACTTTACGCTCAGTCCTTAGGTCCGTGCAGTGATGTTATACGGGGCGCTTTTCACGCGCATGCGCGACGATTCTAGCCTCAGACGGCCTCAGTCAAGTACGAAGATCGGGTACCTTGGTCGCCCTGCTAATTTCCCGCCATATAGTCTCCCACTACTTTCCCCCCAATAGTTCCCCACTTTCGGACGTAGACGTAGATACGGCCCTGATGAAACTCGCGCATGCGCGTGAAAAGCGCCCCGTATAACATCACTGGGTCCGTGGTGCAGTCGGACTGGCCCTCTCCGCGCCGCCCCCGCGAACCTAACCCTGACCAACCTAAAGTTGTTTTGTGAATATCTCTGAAATTAAGTCGAGCGGGTACGTGTATAGGGAAAAGTAGTTCATCATGCTTGTGCTGCTACCTAGCAACTCTGCTCATTACGCTCTTACCTGTCAAAAACGCATAAAATTGTTCAACTAAAATCACATATAACTTTTGAACTTGTGAATTCCTAACGTTAAACCCTGGATTTTTGACATTTTTTCGCCAAAAGCTGCAGGGTTACATTGAAACAGTCCAAAACTGTTGGTCTCGTAAGGTGAAGTTCAACCGTACTAACATTGAAAAATTAATTTCGTAGTTGAATTTACCATAAATGTGAAATGAAGTCCATATTTGGAACGTACTTATTTTGGTGGAAGGGAAAATTCCAACAAATAGTTCCCAACTATTTCAATTTTTTTCATATTGTAAATAAAATCAAATAGAGAAAAACCTATCAATTACACTGTCCAACAGCCAACATGATTTCGATTCTCATTATGCAATTCTTATAGAGTTTTTTGCGCTGATTCCGAATCTGTCCTTAATTTTTCTCCTAGACGCACAGTTTTTGAGAAATTTGAGTTTGAAAAAAGGACATATTTTTCAACTTTGAACAAATATTGTGATGTTATTATAAAAGATATTGAATGGATCTTTACAGCAAAAGATTCCTTAGATTTTCCCGAATACATTGTGTCACGTCGCTTTATTAAATATTCGAAAGGATGTTAACGCGAACTCTAGCGACACCGAGTTTTTATAGGCGGAAGGCCGGGCCACGCTCGGCCGCACGATACGTGGTCCACCCGGGACAAAACAATGTGCGCAGTCTCAAGATTTCGTCGAACAATTAGAAAATTCGGGCGCCAGACACTTCAGCGTGTCACGCGAAATTAGCCGATTCTACGTTACGTTAATCGAAATCCCAAGTCTACGACATGCGATCTAAGCCTTGAATAGCGTTCGAACGGGTGCCAGGGTCTACGCCGGGAGAACACGGGGCATTCCCCGCGGCGGGAAGGTTTCGCACAAGAAATTAACTACGTACTTCGGCTAGAAATTCGTTTATTACAGACGATCTTGAGCTGTCGATCGACTCGACAACGAATACAACAGTAGCCGGCGCGTCACAATCAATTTGGCGAGAGGTGATATTCGCACACGATTTTCTCCCGTCCTTTCTTTCGGCGGTTGTAATTCGACGGCAACGAGAATTAATTGTCGCGAGCTGCAAGGACGGCAGCGAAATAGCCGAATTACGGTGGAATAAGCGTTTGACTGTCGACTTGCTTCGTCCGAACTAAACTTGCGAAAACTTGGAACGAACCGAGGCTGACAAGAATTAACGACGGCGCCGATCTTTTAGTGACTTCGCGTTTATTCCGGCGTCGTACAACCGCCACGAGGCGGCCACGCGGTCCCCGCTGTCCAACCGGATTCTTATCACTCGAAACAATAGTACGCACAGGTACGTGGGACGTACGTTTTCCACAGTTAGAATTTTCGCGAATATCGGTCGCCTGGGATGTCGTTAATTCTTGCGACGCGAATACAGAACCCTACGACACGCTACCCGAGCCTACACGATAAATTACTATTCGTTCGTAATGAAGGAAAGCCTGATCGGCGCTTACCCTGGCAGCGATACGTTGCGGATACTTTCCAGCCCTTTTTACTGGCAGCAGTCGCAAAATTACTTAATTATTAGCAATCGTTAACTAGATCTAACTTGTACACGATTCAACGAAGCACTGATCCTGCACGCGGTGGCAGTGATGCCAGATGCGGGGAGTCACGGTGAAATAATGTACCCCCTCTCTGATGACGGGGAATGAGTGGGGCGAATGGGAGACACGTTGCACGTGCGCGATGAGGACCGTGGAGTGTGCGCCTGCGCACGGTGCTGGAATGGAATAGTAGAAGGAGTAAGAAGGAGAGTATCACTGCGCGGCAGTGTCGCCAGAAAGTGACCAAACCAGCACTCGAGGGGAATACAAGGTACCCGCTCTCTGATGACCAGAGTAAATAGATTTAATATGTGACACGTTGCGCGTGCGCGGCGCACCGTAACTCCCCTCATCTGGCGACACTGCTGCGCGGTGGCCCGGGAACACGTAAGCAGGACGTCCCCCCACTTTTCGTAGTCTTTTAACGAATCCTACGCGACGGCGGCTGGCTCCTGACGTCCAGCGACGTATCCGGCATCGATCTCTCCTATTGGCCGTTTCCCGATGAGACGCCTCCAGGTTGATTGTCCTGGGCCCCTTCGATCCTACTGTCTCCTAATTCGGGAATACGCAGTAGCCCGGCTTCTAGATGTTTTCTCCTGGTGTTCCGTTGTGTCGGCGACGGGAAAAGAGTTCCAGGTCCCACTCGGGACCCGGATACAGTCCTGAAATTCTGCGTCGCGCCATTTGCGCGACTTCCAAAATATGAAAAGTCTGTCCCTGGGACTTACACGTGCCCAGCGAGAGCGTTCGCAGTGGCCCTTATCGTGATTTGATTAACCAAAGGGTGGCCCGGTCTTCCGCTAACGGGTTCAGAGGGACGTAGGCAATACTGCCACGTCACAAGTGATATCCAATATTAATAGATTATGATTGTTTAAACATGTTTAAACGATCATTAAAGACGGTGAGACACCACTTTTGCACCAATTTTTGACGATATTTTTGAATTTATCTGAAAAAATAAGGGTCCAGCGGAAAATCGAACTATACCACGCGATAGAGCAGACTTTTGAGAAACCACCGTTTTAAGTTTGGAACGTCGACGTTTTTACCGAACCAGAAAGCAAAATATTTCCCGCCAGACATGAGCTGCCGCCAGTGGCGCTCACCGCTACAACGAGCGTTCGCCGCGGCGCGCCGCACAGTGTGTCGAGTATATGGGAATTCGAGAAAAAAGTCATAACTCTTGAACTATGCAATTTTCGAGTAAGGTACCTTAATACTTTTTGAAATAAAATGCAAAGACAAATCGATTAGTATATAAAAAAAATTTTTTCTAATTATTAAAAAAAAAAATTTTTTTCAATTGCGATACCTTTGTTTTTTATGTTTTTTTATTGAGTTATTTTCGATGGACTTGTTGAAGTCGTCATTGTTCCACGACGGAACATATTATATAAATAATATGCATAAACTAAATGATATACATATAATACAACACACAATAACAAAAATACTTTTACTGAATATTATAAATATAATATATATAAATAGAATAAATATAAAAATAAATAGAATAAATATAAATACTGTAGGAAATGAATTTACAGATTATTAATAACTTGGACGCGTTTGCAAATGACTATGTTCGGCTTCAGTTTCACGTCTGATACTTCTGACCACGACGGATATCGTATAAACAATTGAAAATAAGGGACTGTATATTTAAAATAACATAATGAGTAAACATAGTGTCTTATCGTTTCGCGCGGACTCAAGTGGGAACTCGATAGACTACGTTAAAGGCGTGGACGGCGAACGCACGCGTCTCAACGTCAACATATTTATGCACTTAAGATGGACCGTCATATCAAGTCTACTGTGCTTTAAATTAATATAATACAAAATCTCAAAGGAACCTTTTGGTACTTTCTTTAATACTGAATTGAAAAATTGTAAATATTGAAACAATTTTGAAACTAAAGTTTAATATGCCGCCAACTACTGTACAAAAATTCACGGGGTTACCTCGGGGTACTTTTTTGAAAACTCTAATCAAAGTTGATAAATGTTAAACATAAAAGATTAGGACAAATTGCGATTATTTAAAAAAAAATTTTTGGGAGATTGAATGTCTAATAATCCTAAACACACCCTGTAAAAATCAAATTAAAAAACCAAATAGTTTGCGAGGGACGCATGCTTTAAAAAATGCACGGAATTTGACAGTGAAGTTTCAGCCTCAATTTTAACAACAAATTGATTTATTCAGTTAAAATTTAAGGCAGTTTTAGAAACTACGTTTTATTACGAACATTTTAGGATACATAAATTTGCCGATCTTACACTTTGATTTTCGGACTTTTTTCCATTGTACTACAACTGTGCGCCGCACAGTGGAACTTTTCGTCCATTTCGGAGACAAAATCAAAGAACTTCCGATAGAAATGAGATAGAGAGCTGAAATTTTTTTAAATTACAGCTGAGGCTTCACAGAATATGGGAAAAATAGGGAGATTATGGAACGAACATTTTTTAACCTTGAAAAAAATCGTCAAACTTGCACAATGTCACGAAAATTGTGGTTTTTGCAATACCACGGGTAGAAAAAAATTTTTTTGTAACATGCCATACATCATTTCCTGTAGATTTCTTCATGCTGAATTCAAATCTGGTCTCAAAATTTGTCTACGACTTCAGGATTTTACAAGAAATCGATTTTTGTGAACGAATTGTTTAACGAATTTTCTCAAGGTTATAAAACGTTCGTAACATAATCTTCCTATTTTCCCATATCCTGCCAAGTTTCAGCTTTAATTTTAAAAAAATTTCATCGCTCTACCTCATTTCAATCGAAAGTTCTTTGATTTTGTCTCCGAAATGGACGAAAAGTTCCAGTGTGCGCCGTATCCCGTGGAACGCCTGTTTTAGCGGTAAGCGCCACTAGCGGCGACTCATGTCGGGCGAAAATATTTTGCTTTCTGGTTCGGTAAAAACGTCGACGTTTTAAACTTCAAAGAAGGGTTTCTCATGGTAGAAGTCTGCTCTATCGCGTGGCATAGCTCGATTTTCCGCTGGACCCTTATTTTTTGAGATCAATACAAAAATATCGTCAAAAATTGGTTCAAAAGTGGTGTTTCTCCGTCCTTAATGATCGTTTAAACATGTTTAAACAATCATAATGTATTAATATTGAATATGACTATATTCGGGAAAGTCTAAGGAATCTTTTGCTGTAAAGATCAATTCAATATCTTTCACAATAACATCACAATATTTGTTCAAAGTTGAAAAATATGTCATTTTTTCAAACTCAAATTTCTCAAAAACTGTGCGTCTATGAGAAAAATTAAGGACAGATTCGGAATCAGCGCAAAAAACTCTATAAGAATTGCATAGTGAGCATCGAAATCCCCAAAAAATGTTGAAATTTGTTTGTCCGTGTTATTAGTAAGATCCACTTTACAATAAAAGTGAAATAAAAAGATAAAAACATATCTATTATAAACAATTAGTACATAAATAACATACGTATATCAATTATCGTTTCTCATACATATTTCTCTTCGACTTTAACGGATTACTTATAACGTTTAACAAATAGTTTTTCTATTTATAATTTAAATGATCCGATCGCATCGTTTTGAATAACTTTGATGTTTTGAATAACTTGATTATTTTTGGTGGTGATCACTGAATATCCGGAAATTTCGCATCGAAATCACTGTAACTCTTGGACTGTGTTTGTAAATACGTTCACTAATGTTTGAATTTGATCATTTGTTTCAGGGAAAACTGTAGAGTGGATGCACCGTATGTAAAAACGTATTCGACTTTAGGTTACTTGTAACTTGGCGTTAATACTAAACTTACATTTTACACGTAAAGATTCCGAAGTTCCATTTTGATTTTATTTTCTAAGTTCGAGTGCCCGAGCTATTGAAATTACTTCATCATTTTTTACATTGATTCGCGATGGGAGGTCAGCGAAGTGAAGAATTATTTGCCAATATCGTTTAACGCGGAGGAGAAACATTATTTCGACGGAGGAGAAACATTGGAAAGGCATCGTTTACAATTTAAAGATAATGTACTTGTGCACTCGTGAGCAATACGAAGTTTCTTGTACCTAAGTAGTGATACAAATTTTAACACGCTGAAATACACATATGACATTCTATCTAACGCATTCAATGCTAATGAACAAAAAATCCTTCTTGCAAATTGCATCGCCTTGAGAATAGTAATTTAAAAGTAACTTTTGAATGATCGTTGTCTGGAAAATACGTCGCGCATAATGTACCGTTTGTTTTACTCCCATAGGATACAGTGTTATTCATTCATAGGAATTCATGTGAAACGTTTCTGCATTTATAGAAGAGTAAGCTGTTGAATGTAATGTACACTAGCACGACCGGCTCTAGTAGAGCCGGGGCATGGTATGGTATGGTATAAATGATTCGAAGTCGTTCGCGTTACGTCACGACCTGATCAGACTGATGTTCTGTCGGTATACTGTGTTGCCACGTCATATGTTCCGACCTGCACTAGACGCGTCCGTGACACACTAGAAGGAAATACATATATACGTATAGCGAAGTTAGTAAATGACTTGTAATTAAAGAAAGGACAAATAGTGTCGTGTCTGTCTATGTTGTTAAACAATGAAATGTAATTTAAGATATCCTCATATGTTGTTTCTCTGTTGAACGACGAAAATAGAAAAGTGTAATTAGCGTGCACGTTGGGTGATCAAGTTTAGTTTAGCACTGTGAAAGTATTAAACGTAAATTTACGATTCGCGGATGATTGTCAAATATGAGCCCATTGACCGCTCTAGCAAATCGTAAATTTCTTTAATATACGATTCCGTGTAAATGATGGTTTTTATATACTCGTATTTAAAAATGATCACAGCGAAGATCAACTGGTTTAGTTACAGAACCATCTTTATCGTTTTCGTGTACAACGTTACCGTTATTTATTGCCAATGCGTTTTTGATGTTGACTGCTTGTTCATTGAAGATATTATAGTTGAGTCCTAATAGTGCATTATTTATAACAGTCCGTAAGTGATGTAGATTACCGTTCACAGATAAGATCGCGCTTGAATGTGGTAATACTTCATTACTATCCTGCACAAGTAGTGATTATGCAATTTACCCTACACATGATAAGTACCTAAATATACAACTATTTAATGCGACATTAAACATATGACACTTACGGCCTGAGATTACAACGGCCTGCGTTACATTTAAGGAATAGAGGGAAAACGGAAAGTTGTTCCGTTTCGATCGTAGAAACTCTGTGTGTAACGTGTCACTAATTACTGTTTGTAATTATACGAAATTAAATTTAAAGAACGCAAGCCGGTGGAAACTAGATAGGAATAACGATATTCGACAGTTGATTGCCCGAAATATTGAAATATCGTTCTCTGAAGATGCTTCGGGTGTGCGGTGGATTCTTGGTACTGTTACTGCCCCAGTGCCTAGAATCCATGGATTTGGATTAGGTAGATCTTGATAAAATAATAAATAAACATTGACCATACGATTTATCTATTTCAACTCTCCTTAGAAAAATGTATCACACTGCTTGATAAAGATAACTCGAACGACCTGTGTTTTCAGAACGAGAGAAATAATCTTGAATAACCCCACTGATATAAAAATATATGTACGTAGGGCAATCGTATTTAAATGTTGCACAAAGAAAACGAAGCAACAATTGCACGGAGCAATAAACTGTGCGTGCTCCGTTCCGTTAAAGAGAATTCAAATGATTTTATAACATGGAATTATAATCAACCATTGTCCTGGCGAAGGTTCAAATAGTAGACGAGCGACTGTGAATGCAACGAATAAATGTTTCGCGTGTTGAATAAGCTCGTTGGAAGTCGTTGAAGTGTTGCCTAAAAAAGAATTCTGTTAAATGGAAACACGACGTCTGGGTATTAGCGAATAAATGTTTTCGACGGGCCGTTAATATTCCCTGTATTAATTTCGATCTGTTTATACAATAATATTTACGAAGTACCAGAGAATTAGACTAGACGTAAAGGTAAAGTAGTCTATACTAGAGTTCGGGCACTCGAGGCAAGTCCTAAGAAACTATAAAGTATTTATGACGAATATATATATATATATATATATATATATATATATATATATATACATATATATATACACATATATATACATATATATACACACACACATATATATATATAGATATATATATATATATATATATACATATACATATAATGATAATTTCTGAGCTCCCCATAACTATTGTAAACATTCTCATTATAGATAGGTAGTTGATAATAAGATGAAAATGACAAATATATTACAGTCCTTAGGGAAATAAATATAACGAGTACCGCATAGTTGTTGAAATTATTCGGTTGATCGTGACTGAAACTATAAGCGATAACAGTTTCGTCGTATGACTGAGTCTTATTTGCGAGCTGCGATGATTTACGAACAAACACGATCTATTCGTTTACATTACCTTATTCATTTACACTGAAGAATCCTCAAACGACTCTCCTGAAAGAAGCTTCAAAACAAATCAAAAAACTATTTTTGTTCTCCATACTCAGAGATATTTATATACACAGATATACATATATACGCGTTGCCGTACTATCTGTTCAACTCGAATCATAAACGCTGAAAAAAATAGATTTTACTCATCGATATATTGTAGTAGTGATATATCTTATTATCGTTCAAGGGACAGCTTAAAGGATCGCTATACAACCTGGATCTCTTGTCGCCACCTCATTTCATTTCACTTTTTAATACGGCTATATTACGACGAAATATTAAATATTAATCTAGTAGCGAACGTAGTACATACAAGAATGGAAACTTCTAATTTTACTGACTCGGACAGAATTATATATGTGTATAGATTTACACTGGATATTTCAAAGCATGTAAGCATACATTCGGATGCAAGTTGTCCGCATAAAACTAATAAAAAACGTTTAAATGAGAAAATGTGCTAATTAATTTTATTTCCAATTTGTCGATGCTATTATACATATATGTGGGATAAACTTCACAAAATTTTTGCATTCCTTCTATAAATTATTATGTATTTGGTATATAATCCAGTACATTTGTACCTGGGGAATCTGCAGATCGAAGTCTTGATCATGTAGGATCAATGGTCCAAAAGTTATGGTCGCTTAAAGTTGAGCAATTTTCAGTGTTTTTGACAGGTAAATGCGCCGCCAAATTGCTCAACATTAAGCAACCATAACTCCCAAACCATTAACGTATAGGATCGAAACTTCGACCTGTAGGTTCTCCGGGTACAAATCTACTGGATTACATACCAAATACATCATAATTTATAGGAGAGAAGCACAAATTTTGAGTCCGGTAAAGTGAAGTTTACCCTATATGTGCACTAGTGCAAACAAAGCTGGTGTATCACACCATTCGCTACGAAATTCACAAAATCTTTTGTCAATCAATTTTATTTTGTCATTTGATAGATAGGTAGAACGAGAAGGATCAACATAGTTATCATTATACTTGAAACTTGAAAATCAGATCAAACACAATTTATGTTTATATTTTTTCATTATTTATACGAATCTAATTCAGCACCGAAGAGATGCTTATGTATTTTGATATGTTCTCTACATACAAAAACAGTATTAAATAAAAACTAACAAAAGATATTCATAATATTTCTGGGAAAGTACAAGCTCAAACATTTGTTATTATTTCATTGTTTTATAAAATGAGTATATATAAAATGAATCTTTTTCAATCAATAAGGTTTCGAAGTCGTTTCCAGTTATAAAATTTTATTAAACTATATAAAGATTAAATACAAATAACATCGTTGAATATGTACAAACAATCCTATTTCTTAACTATAAATGTCTTCCAGTATTTTGCATAAACAAAGAAAATTGACAGAAGAAATCGTAAGATAATTCGTTCCTTTGAATTATATCTAATTGAATATTAATATTATAACACGAGAAAATCCAAAAATATCGCTTATGGTACGATATACATAATTTACTTTTGTATCAGTAACAGTGATGTTTGTTTATTAGCTAGAAATAATTTAAGTCATATGTCAATCACGTTTGCCAAGTTTCTATAGAGTACATTGCCATCAAAGTTCCAGTAGACATTATTTCATAAAAAATGGATTGGTAAAAATGAAAATTTTCAAAATGAATCCAGATATTTCTCTTTCTTTCGAAGAATATCTAATTTAAGTATTTTGCATATGTATAATTCGGTAGCTAGTCGAAGTTTGTTTAATTGTTCAACAGATACATAAAACACAATATGCCTAAATAAGATGCTTAGCGTTTCAAATTGATACTGGATTTGCAAAACATCCTAACGTATGCCATTTTCTTCTTGTTTTTTCCTCTTCAGCTTGAATAGTTATGAAACAATACAATTGAACGAAAATGAGCCATATTTACCACCGAAAGACTGACAAAGTACCTGAAAACCCCGAAGAAAAAGGATGACAAGTAGTGTTGTCTGAGCATTTCAATGTTGAAAAAATTGCTGACGGAAAATACAAAAAGGAAAATGATTAATGCCGCGTTTGTAGGAAACGGGTGACTGATACAAAATTTCAGCGATCCTTGGAGTGTCCCATGATATTTTATCTGAACTTTATATTATATTAGGTAAATTACCTTATTGCTTTCGCATATGTTCTACAAGTTACATGCATAGCAATTTAGCATTACAGTTAAGACATTAATCTATATCCTATTATTACACGATACATTACGTGGAAACATGTAGCATTTCAGTTCAAATTGTATCAATTCGACTTGATCGAAAACAAATTACATAGAAAAAACAGTTCAAACAAAATTGGAAATAAAAACATAATAAGTGAAGAGTTAAAAAGGTAGCAAATTGTAACGTGCAAACACGATACCACGGTGCATTATAGAGGTGTGCCGACTTCCCTCAGAAATTGAGATAGATGGGTAGTAATTCCCGGGCCGCCGCCAGACGGCGCAGGGTCGTAGGTTCCGTACGTGTGGGAATGAGATTGTGTGTATTCGGACGCGCTGCTGACGTAATTGTCATAGATGGGTAGTAATTCTCTGATGGCCGCTAGAGTTTGCTAGTGTCCCAGAGTCCCAGGCACAGCGGTATGTAGGGGAGACAAGTACATTCATTCCACGCCGAACTGCCGAACGCCAAACCTCGCTAGTATACGAATGTGCTCGGAACAGCCTGGAAGAGTATTCTCACACTCCATCCACAAATGCATACATATATGTATTTGCATATTATGTAAAGAATATAAAGAATAGTATGTACTGGTATGTATCTACTTACGTACACTTCTTGGTGCCGGTAAATTATTAAGGAAGAGGAAGGAATTTACTAACATTGTAGCAAATTATAAATTGTTTTTAGTGATTGATAATCAGCAAATAAAATTAACGGCATATACTATTTATAGTTACTTGACAAAATTTTAAACAATACTATATATATAAAGAAAAACTAAAACTAAACTAAACTATACGAAGAAAAACATTTTTGTGTAAATATTATAAATTATATTTTCACGATATATGTATACATACAAAAACAATATTTCGTGTTTAAATATGTACATTGTATAAACGTTTGGTTTAGAACAAGGAACCCTTGTTTGTTCGCGTCTGGATTTGAAGATCTTGGTGAAAATCTTGGTATACACGGCTCCTGGTCAGTTCCTGCTCAAAATCCACAGATTCATACATATTTCGATGCGTGTCGTTTTTTTTCACCGTCAACCGATTTCGATGAAATTTTCGCGGGGATTGCGGACGCGCTGCTGAATACACACAATCACACTCATTCGCACACGTACGGAACCTATGACCATGCGCCGTCTGGCGGCGGCCAGAGAATTACTACCCATCTATCTCAAAACGTCAACGTTACAGAGATGCTAAGTCGGCACACCTGTATAATGCACCGTGCACGATACAGTTTTGTTAAATACGTTGTTTTCAATCAACTAAAGCTCGACAATTCATTAACGAATAAGTAATTAACATGTTTACGTTTCGTGAATGATTGGGCAAGGACTCTTACGTGCTTTTATATTGACAGTTTTCAAATCTTGAAATCTCGTAAGCAGAAGGGAAGGATTCAATGACTGCTTCAGTACACTTGTAACTGAAGGAACGAGAGCGAAGGAAACACCAAAATTCATTTCAGAAATATATTATTGTATATTGTATATGTATGGATATCCACAAATGCTCAAAAGTTTGGGATCATATGAGATCGGAACAGTAGTTGAATTTTTAATTTAGCCATAATACATGACACATACACAATAACATATTCACTTACAAATTATGGCCTCAGACAATTTTCCGTTCTTCCTCCGAAAGAATTTCTTGTATTGATTTATCATGGAAGTATGAGATGCAGTATTATGAATTACAACAATTCTTTCTTATTTTCCTTTCGTAGATCGTAATCGATAAATAAGATCCCAAATGGTTAAGCACTAGTGTATACGAATATATGTACACATATATACATGGATGACATGAAGCGTTGTAGTATACAGTAAATCCTCGATCTAAGAGAAACCCTCGGATCCGTGCTGTCTCTTAAATAGATCGCGCGGTGCTACTATTTCTTTGTGACTTCACGGACCAGGCCAAACGTAGAAAAGGACAGCGTGTGTAAACACGGACCGTGCGGTCGGTTGCGTAAGACTTCCAGCACGCACCCAGTGTTCCGATATGGTGCATCTTTTCTCGCACATGCGCGATTAAACCAGTAACGTATCTAAATTAGGATGATGAGGTAGCAGAGCCCTGAGGCAGTTATATTGGCGGGAATGTGCCGAAACAATCTGTTCCGAACACAAAGACGCCAGGACGTGTCCTACGAGTTACAAAATATACACAAATACACATGTTAAACATTAATTTTTCAGAGTCAAATCATAATAATTTTTTTAAATTCTGTGGGGTGCTCAAGGTACCCCATTTTATCGAGAATTTAACTTTACTGAGGCTGAAATCGCCGCGCATGCGCGAGAAAAGATGCACCATATCGGAACACTGCACGCACCTAGGGTACGAGCACAGTGGATCCGATGTCGGACGATTCAACGGACGTCCAACGTTGTGTCTCTTTCTCGCATGTTCGAAAAAAGAGACAAATGCGTCGGACGTCGCCGCAGTGGTCGGAAATTGCCAAATCGTGGCCAAAAGTCAAAAATTTCTTTCCGTTGTTTAAAAATCTGTGGAATAGTACTTTATTTATAAGGTTCCAGAGCACGTTTTTTTTGTTACAGACAATATTTAATACGTACTTCTGTCGGAGATACGTAAGTTCAAAGTTAGTAGTTCTAGAAGACCGGCATTTTCAACCATAATTGAAATTACCTCTGCGATTTATTATCGCGCTGTAACGCTGGTTTATCATTCTTGCTATTGTTGGGCATGTCGTAATTTGATATAATATTCTGATTTTATTGCTTTATTTAATTTTTTGAAGCTCTGGGAGATGAAAAAGAGCAATCTACACATCTGGTACATTTCATTAACGAAAAAGTTGCGTATCAATCGCGATCAAGTGTTCATTTTTTTGGAAAAGAAACTGTTAAGGCTACTAAACAAGTTTACGTTTCATTTTCCTGCGATCTAATGCGTCCTTATGAATTATCGCCATCTCTGTAGCGACCGATAACGTTCCGAAATGGTGAATTTGCCCTAAATTGCAGACAAAACTAATATTCGCAACTGTAAGGTACATTATTATTAAATATTACAATAAAATGCTTCAGATAGTCAACAGTGTAAGATTTTAATGGTAAATATTGCCATTATAATAATATTTAATAATATTAAAACACCAATTACAATCACAATTATGGAAAATACAAAATAATTTGTATACAATTAACTTTATAATACTTCATCACATGACATATCTTCATTCATGCCAGGTTCTTCAAAACATTGTGTGACTTCGGGGGTACATTATTTCATCTTTTTTGTACATGACATCTTAATACTACTTATGTATGGATCAGATGGAACACCATAGTATACATTATATATTTACTTTACTAGGGGTGAGAGAAATATCGCAGCGGAACGGAACTGAGAAACTTCTATTATATTTTAGTACGAAAGAATTACCTCGGGTGCAATATTTAACACTAAACTCTTACATTTTTCGCTATCTGAAGTCATCTGATAACAATGTGTACTAATAATATACATTGCAAACATTCTATTACCAAATATAGGTGGAAATTAAGTAATTTTTTCACATACCCGGCCTCCAGTTTGTTCTTTTAATTTTGACATCAGATTCGCATTCAACAACACAAGAAACAGAGGAATTATATTCAAGAGAGTCCAATAAAGTCTTGGATTACGCATCCGCCATATTGAATCCGCCATTTTGTATTTTGTAATTTTGACCTCAGATTTATAATCAGCGACCCGATAAACCTATGAATATCAATTTTGAACTTAATTGGAGTACTTCTTCCTATTTTGATCACGTTTTGGCTATTTCCGACCACTGTGCGTCGGCCAAATCGGACGAAAACGGATCCACTGCAGTGATGCCAGATGAGGGGAGTCACGGTGAAATGATGTACCCTCTCTCTGATGACGGGGAATGAGTGGGGCGAATGGGAGACACGTTGCACGTGCGCGATGGAGACCGTGTAGTGTGCGCCTGTGCACGGTGGTGGAATGGAATAGTAGAACGGGTAGGAGGAGAGTACATGAGCGCCATTCGGCGCTCATTCTGGCATCACTGATCCACTGTGCTTGTACCCTACCGCTCACGCTTAGTCTTCTGTTTACATTTCTTAGATCGTACGCTAGACACGATTTTAAAGCGGGCGCCCCGTGTAACAAGTTTAAAAAAATGACCTAAAATGTTTACATAAAAATATTAACATTTCGAAAATATGTATTTAAAGAACTAGATTAGAATTTTGCAGATTAACGGAGCTACAGCCCATTGGAGGTTTTCACACAACTCATTTTAATAAGAAAAATGTGACAAATATCTTGAGAAAGATTGTATAAGAAAAAAATTGAAAATAAAAAGGTTAGCATCACATTGGTATGTTAAATATAATAATAGAATAAGTTTTCAATTTTTGCCGACCCTCGCGAACGCTGTTTCTCTTTTGTTTTTTCCATAATATACCGTAAATTAAATCACTAAATAAAATTCAAATTAAATCGTGTTTAGTATCATTTTAATCAGAAGTTTTGTGATTGGGTTAGTGGTGGTTTTACTTTGGTAAATGTTTACACTTTACACACTGCTCGGCAATCGATGTCGCTCGAGCTTCTGGGCCCCTCGCGGGGTATGCCCCGCAGTGGAGGGGATATTCGGTTTTCGTAAACCTTACGGTTTTAGTTCGCTTAGAATGTCTTAGATCAAAGATTTACTGTAATCAGATATGGTGGATGAATATATTTTGATGAGTATATCGAAATTGAATAATTCGCTCTAGCGTAGTTCTGAAATGAAATTGAATGAAAAGAATTAACGTGATAATACATTTTAAATTAGCGAAAGATGTACATAACAGCACAATCGGAGACTATTCGTGTATTCGTGAAAAGCATACTAGAACGGTACAAATCAAATGAAGTAGATAAACGAAACAAGTAGACAGAAAATGACCTTTATACAATACACGTTGTAATTGCGTCAGTGATCTACAGCACGTCCGCCATGTTTCAATTTAATGCTGTCTTAAAACGTTGAACTCATCCGATTGGATAATTATATAATAATATTATTTCGTATACTAGCATGGATAGGGATATTTAAATAGATAAAACTTGTTATGTGCAAGAACAAATCGTCTTAGTTTTTATCACGTTTTATCATTTCTCAAAACCCCACGGAAAGTTTACAATTAATTGTTATATTATAAATATATCTCCCAGTAAGCAAAATGCTCGGAATCTGCTTTGAATTGAACACAACGTGCAAGCAAAATACCATACATCTGTTTCAGCTTCGTTATATGCTTGTACGGTCTGTTGGCAAAACTCGAGGGCCGAAAAACGGCAGTTTGATCATGTAGATTATATAAAAAATTCTAAAAAAATTAAGATCAATGATTTCAACAATACCTCAATACTGAATTTTTATAAAACCGGCATCTCCCAAACTTCACTACAGAATATGCATTTTTTTCGAATTTCTGAAGATTTGCAAATTTTTGAACACGTTTGCACAATTCGAGAAATCTGAAAAAATATACATGAATAATCACGATAAAACACAGCTAACATATTAATATAAACGTGGTACCATGAAAACTTCAATATAAAATCAGCAATTTTAAATAACGTTCCGGATTTTTTTAGAACTCGGTTTTGCAACCAAAAATTCTGAAATAATTCTCTGTCATATGTGCTATTAGGTAGAATGTTCACGAATTTTTTCGTAATTTTTGTGGTACATTTATACAATAAAAAATCACATTACTGACAGAATAATCTACATGATCGACATCCGCCACATTAGTGCGACCGACCTGCCTTCTAAAGGTCGCTGCCCACAAGGACGCACCTCGGCCGGCCTGCACCGCCGCTCCGTCCTCAAATTGACGCTGCGCTGGTAGTTTTGCCGCCCACTACACGCGCCAGCACTTTCAGTGGTGCTCACCACTAGCGCGGTCGTTCGCCGCGCCGTAACCCATCGAACAACCTAACCCAGACCGTTCTATGTAGTGGTGAGCGCCACTGGCGACAAATCATGTCGGGCGAAGATATTTTGCTTTCTGCTTCGAAAAGAACGTTGACATTCCAAACTTCATAGAGTCGTTTCTCAAGATAAAAGTCTGCTCTATCGCGTAATGTAGTTCGATTTTACGCTGGACCCCTATTTTTTAACATAAACTGAAAAATATCCTCAAAAATTGGTGCAAAAGTGTTGTCTCTCCATCTTTAACGATTGTTTAAACATGTTTAAACATTCATAATGTATTGATATTGAATATCACTGTATTCAGGAAAGTCTATAGAATCTTTTGCTCTAAAGAATAATTCAATATCTTCAATATCTTTTTTTTTTTAATGACATCACAATATTTGTTTAAAGTTGACAAATATGTTTTTTTTCAAAATCATGTTTCTCAAAAACTGTGCGTCTCGGGGGGAAATTAAGGACAGATTCAGAATCAGCGCAAAAAACTCTATAAGAATCACCCAGCAATAATTGTGGAACATGAAAAAAGATTGATGGTGTTGGACAGAGTAATTACTGTCATATTTTGTGGTCTGGAAACCGTGTTTCTGAACGCTCGAATATGTCGTGCTTTAGACTTAAACTTCAGATATTTTTATTTAAATTTGTTGATGCATCTTGTAGCCCAGATCATAGCAGCTAGGTGCCAAGACACCTCAGTAGGTTCGACGGTAGGGCCCCAGTTTACTATACGCAGGTAAGCGGTCCGGGTGCGAGTCCGATGATGGTAATAATGTTGGGGCGTACGATCGAGTTTTTATTGCTTTATGACTCGGTGACATCGTGGCCTTTTCGGAGTTTTCTGGCGATAGTCAATGTATTCTAAAGACACGCTGAAGTGATTTGGTTATTGCGGATTACCGAGGTTTGGGCGTAGTTACTTTCGAGTGGCGAGCATTAGCACTTAGCACTGCCTACACAATCGCTTCTTATTTTACTGTAACGACTACGATTTTATTAGAGGGACGCAAAAAATTATTCGAAGCTCGCGCGAGTCCTTTTTTTTGTTTTCCACATCAATGTGCTATTTCGGATATATCCACGAACATGATTTTGACTTGGATCTATTCTGACTCTCGTATAATTAGTAGTCCAATAAAATTTCTGTGCGACAATGGTTACTACTACTAACAGCCAAATATGATTTCCATAATTGATAACGATTCCTTATGACCAAAAAGAATTATTGTCATTTATAATGGTTGTTTACCAGTCAGAGATAATGTCTATCATCGATAATGATTATTTGTAACTATTAGGTTGTGTAATAAATTCTCGCGTTTTTCGTATCTTATTTTTTTTCAGCAATTTTCCATCGACAGAAGGGACATTCGTAATAATATTACGTATAAGATCGTAAGACGATCTTAACAATTCGTAAAAACGATTAAAATGAAGATCGCAAACACTAGAATTGGTTCGTATTTATTTCGAATTGATTTCGTATATTTGTCAGTTAATGACGATTTTAGTTATACTAATTTTCAAATTTTAAATACTTATAAAAGAAATTGTATTCACATAACTTAAAATATACTGCCAATTTTGGGATAATTGTTATTCAGACACCATAAACAATAGTTATTTTTAATTTAATAAAAAAAAATCATTTGCAAAAAGTTCATATTTTATCACATGGAATGCAGTATTCGTTGACTTTCATAGAAATTATTCGGGAAATCTAATTTATTAAAAATATTAATTTGCATATGTTCTACTTACAAATAATTATTATCGATGATAGACTATCTTTGACTAATAAATATCCATTATAAACGACAACAATTTTTTTTGGTCATAAGGAACCGTTATCGATGATGGAAATAATTTTTGGCTATTAGTATTAGTAACCACATTGTTGAGGACAGAAATTTATTTGTGGTACTGATCATGCGAGAGTCAGATTAGGTCTAAGTCAAATTATCATCGATAAGGTCCAAGTCAGATTATCATCGATAATGATTATTTGTAAGTAGAACATATGCAAATTAATATTTTTAATAAACTAGATTTCCCGAATAATTTCTATGAAAGGGCAACGATTACTGCATTCCTTGTGGTAAAATGTGAACTGTTTATAAATGATATTTTTTATTAAATTAAAAAAAAGCTATTGTTTATGGTGCCTGGATAACAATTATCACAAAATTGGCAGTATGTTTAAGTTATATCACCACAAGTGAGCATTGCTAACGCGATTTTTCATATACATCCGATGATCTGACAAAAATGTTTTCAAGTTGATCAGTATTCACTTTTGTACAAATCTCGATATCAAAAATTAAAAGTAAATTTTTTTTATAAAAAACTGAAGATTTCCTCAATTTTTTAAATATTAACATATATTTTTTATTTCATAATATTCTAACTGGTATCGAGACGAATTCAACGACCTATAACAATATAATATTAAGCCTTGAAATAACGGTGCAATAGAAAGTTTTCTTGGCCACAAAAAGTGCTGATGCGCAAAACATTCTCGCCGAGAATGTCCCTTCTGTTGAGGCACGCTGGTGCTGTGCCGTTGCAGGTACAGTGGGCGCACTCCCATTGAAATACGCAGAAGAAACCCAAAACGGAGACGGTGCGGCGCTGCAGACCGGCCGAGGTGCATCCTAGTGGGCAGCGACCTTAAAAAGCGACGTCACGGTGTGAATTCTAACTGCCCTTTTTCTGTTCTCGAGTTGTGCCCGCACACCGTGCTAGTAGAATACTGTACATTCATTTCCGAATAGTTTGATTTTTGCTGACACGGTGTGCTGTTTAATTCAAAGTAGATGACGAGCACACTCAGCTTCGAACGTCGTTCTGACACTGTAATGCCCGTCTTCTGCTCGTACCATTGCAGGCTGTAATCGATATCGGCTCGAAGCAGACCTGGCTGATTGGGTATATGTACACATATATTCATTGTACATAAAACTCAAAGATTTAGAACAAATGATTGAAATTCCATAATGCTATGTTTAATCAAGTTACAGTGGAACCTCGGTTATTAGTCGAAAGCAAAACTACTTATTTCAAAATATTTAATTAACATCAAGAGTAAACGAAAGTATAGGTATAAAAAGAATTCAGTATGTCTCTTCTTACAGACATTCTATTCAATCATTTTTCAAATACTAATTGAAAAATTGAATTCTAAAATTATTGTAGTTTATTTCAATGGTAGTAGGAACTGTTTGCACCAGCATCTCAGTACCTTAAAGTAAACCCCAATGCAATAAATTCGTTTTTTAACGTTAGTCTTTCATCATGTATTTACACGCTACAAACATTTACGCTTTTATTCAAATGATAATATTAAGTTACATGTGCTTCATCGATTTTAATGTTTTTATATATTTAGGCACGTCTGATTTTAATAATATCGGGTTTCATTCGCATATCTATGTATCTTTCTTAGTTATAAGATAACAATATTCAGATAATCAAACATTTGAATCATTTCTAATCCTTTGAAGTTCTATCGCGTACCTCACTTTCGAATATAAAAGTCACATTAAAGCGATTCTTTCTCTAGACCAGGCAGTTCCAACCTATTCCCCTCCGACAACTGCGAGGTCCCCCACCATCGAACCTCTTTACAATGTATGCGTGTGCATCGCGTCGTGCGGGGTGCGTCGCGCAACTCTCGTGAAGGGAGCTTCCCACTATGTACTATACATTATAACGATGAAGTCTAAGAGTGGGGGAAGAACCTAAGCGGGGAAGGTGCTTCGAATAGCTCCGGAGCTACTCGTTGCAACTGCCTGCTATAGATTGTCTAACTACGATTAAATTATATTCCAATGAAAGAGGCAAAGATGCAATGGTACTATTTGCAAAAAAAAAAGAAAAAACAGAACATGTCCTAGAATACAAAAAGGCTTTAGTGTACATAGTTTTGTAAAATATCAACAGTGTAGAGTCACTCAAATAATTCAACAGAGCTGAGCCGACTTATTCACGTCATTAGAGGCCAATATAAGTTATATGTGACGAGTTTTCATTGTGAAATTAGGATATCTAATTCATGGTGAATAATGCACACGCATAATTCACCATGATTACCTATGAAGTAAATTGTTGCATTAATGAAATTTTGCGGTGCGTAATTTAATAACTGATCAGTTTATCGAATGTAGCTGTAATTACGCATGCCTGTATGTGTATGCAAACACATGCGTGTACGTAAAAGCAGGAAGAATGTTGTTCGTTACATATATAATATGTGATACGTACGTAATGTTTTAAGTTGTCAATAGAATGTCCTAATATTAAATATTATAGTGACATTAAATATGTGATGTTTTGAATTTCCATAGAACATTATTCCCCATCTAAATACTATGCTACTGTGCAAAAGGAGGATATACCCAGTATAATTATAACATATAATGACGAACAATGTCTTATGTACAAATTGTATTGTACAGCGATTGATTTATTGCATTTAAAATATTAGATAACACTGTCCAACAGCCAAAAATCCTTTCGATTCTCACTATGCGATTTTTATAGAGTTTTTCGCGCTGATTCCGAATCTGGCCTTAATTTTTCTCCTAGACGCATAGTTTTTGAGAAATTTGGGTTTGAAAAAAAACATATTTTTCGACTTTGAACAAAGATTGTGATGTTATTATAAAAGATATTGTATTGTTCTTTACATAAAAAGATTCTCTAGACTTTCCCGAATCCAGTGATGTGCAATAGTAATACATTATGATTGAGATCATTAAAGACGGAGAGGCACCACTTTTGCACCAATTTTTGATGATATTTTTGAATTTATCTCAAAAAATAAGGGTCCGGCAGAAAATCGAACTATACCACACGATAGTGCAGACTTTTATCTTGAAACCCCCCTTTGAAGTTTGAAACGTCGACGTTTTTACCGAAACAGAAAGCAAAATATCTTCGCCCGACACGAGCTGCCGCCAGTGGCGCTCACCACTACAACGGGCGTTCGCCGCGGCGTATCCCGTGAAACGCCTATTCTAGCGGTAAGCGCCACTGGCGGCAGCTCGTGTCGGGCGAAGATATTTTGCTTTCTGGTTCGGTAAAAACGTCGACGTTTCAAACTTCAAAGGGGGGTTTCTCAAGATAAAAGTCTGCACTATCGCGTGGTATAGTCCGATTTTCTGCTGGACCCTTATTTTTTGAGATAAGTTGAAAAGTGTCGTCAATAATTGGTGCAAAAGTGGTATCTCTCCGTCTTTAATGATCGTTTAAACATGTTTAAACAATCATAATGATTTAATATTGGATATCGCTGTATTCGGGAAAGTCTAAAGAATCTTTTACTGTAAAGATCAATTCAATATCTTTTATAATAACACACAATATTTGTTCGAAGTTGAAAAATAGGTCATTTTTTCAAACTCAAATTTCTCAAAAACTGTGCGTCTAGGAGAAAAATTAAGGACAGATTCGGATCAGCGCGAAAAACTCTACAAGAATCGCATCGTGAGAATCGAAAGGTAAAAAAAAAGTTTGAATTTGTTGGACAGTGTAATCCCCGCAATAACATTCTCAGAACTATCTCATTAAACAGCGGAATCCTTTTTCAAAACTTACTGTGTTCTTATTTGGTTTTTTACGCTGTTCTATTAAATATGGCCGGACGCTTCTTTCCTTTGTACAGTAGTGTATATCTGATGCATTCTCTTCCTCGTAAGTTCATGATTTGGTTACACTCTAACTTGGGTAGCCAGAAATTTTTGTCTTTCTCCTATGTAATCCAGTAGATTTGTACGAGAACAAGATCGAACGAGTTTTGATAATAGAAGATCAATCGTTCAAAAGTTATGAGTAGACTGCGGAAGTTTATGCACGATACATATGCAAAATGTACATGACATTTACGCACGAGAAATATGCAAATATGCTCGAAACATAAGCAAATTTTCCGATATTAAGTATATATTACGTTAAGTGTTAGGTACAATATTGAAGTATTAACAGACATTTCACAGTTTTGCTTTTTACCACTTACTGTTTTTATTAGCTCGCTTTCTTGTCTGTCTGTCTGTCTGTTCGGTACAAATTTTGCAATTGATTTTAAACTAACTTCCCGATAAGCTAGAGACTTGAAATTTTAAACATAGCTCAGAACTGGATGACAATGCAATGTTTAACAAAAAATTGTTTAAAAAAGTAATTTTTTAATAAATTTAACCGTTACACCTTTACACCGTTACACATCGGTAGTACTTACGTGTCGCGTTCAGCGATACCCACTCCGCGCAACAGCGCTCCCTACTCTACTACGCGGTCCCACTCTAACTCATCCCCACTCCACTGACCCGATTCGCACCGAAGGTGCTCAATGTGCGTCGAGTTCCGTGCGATGTTTACAAAGTTACTACGTATTATTATACTATAATGTTTGTTTCCCAAGCGAAAGAACATCATCATCATCATCATTATTTATTTAATCAACATTATTTATTTAATCAATATTTATTTTATCAACTGCTATGGTCATTAGCGACGGGACCTACAGTTTTTATAAGGTGGGTTCCGAACCACCTAGGGTACCACAGTTTACAGAGCACATGGAGTATTTCCAGAGGTGCCGGGCGTCGGGGATCGAACCCGCGACCACGGAGTCCGTAGGCGCGCGCTCTACCCACTGAGCCACTGCGCGCCCCTTGCGAAAGAACAGTTACACCGAAATTCTCCGCCGAACCTTTATCTTTGAGATTTTACCACGGCCTTTGTTTTCGATATGACGCGATCGTAATACCGTCTGAAATTTACAATACATGTCTCTGTTATAATCTCATCAAAATGTTTCAAATCGATTGTAAAATTTCACACACACAAGACTAAGGCCCTCCACACACGGGTCGATCGGCGATTCGGTCGACGCGATTCCAGTCGCATGCGATTCCTCCCTCCACGTGACTTCCAATGCAAATGAATGGAGAGCCACACACGGGTCGATTCGTGGTCGACTGAAATCGCCGCGGTTGTAATCGCGTGCGATCGGAAGCGAAGTTCGTCCACACACGGGTCGATAGGCGATTCGGTCGACGCGATTCCAGTCGCATGCGATTTCTCCCTCCACGTGACTTCCAATGCAAATGAATGGAGAGCCACACAGGGGTCGATTCGTGGTCGACTGAAATCGACTCGACTGAAATCGCCGCGATTCTAATCGCGTGCGATCGGAAGCGAAGTTGGAAAATCGCGTGGATCGTACGATTCGCGCGACTCCACAGGAGACGATTTTTTCACTCTCTTAAATCGCATTTCTGAGGTAAAAAAATTGCTTAATTCGATGTAGTATCACTAATTAGAGCTTAATATACCCCCACGGTAAAACCTGCAAGTCTAGCTTTCCTTCTAGCAGCAAAAACGTCGAAGCAGTTTGGTTTTTATTGTTTTTGACAATGATCTCCCACAACAAAAAATCTGAAAAAAATCGAGGACACCGCTTTTGATGGTAGCTTATTCGGGCACTATTAATAGCATGTTTTCATATTTTTGAGTGAAAACGTGAAAACGCAATTCTTGATGTTTGAAAAACACAAATTGACTACAATCGACCCGTGTGCAAATGGCAATCGCGTCCGTCACATGAATCGTATATGACGATCAAGACGTACGAACTTCACGACGCAATTACAATCGACTCGTGTGTGGACGGCATTCGCGTCTGTTGCATGAATCGTACGATGATCAAGACGTAAAAACTGCACGACGCGATTACAATCGACCCGTGTGTGGACGGCAATCGCGTCCGTCGCATGAATCGTATTTGACGAGCAAGACGTACGAACTTCACGACGCGATTTCAATCGACCCGTGTGTGGAGGGCCTAAGGCCGTCCACACACGGGTCGATTGTCGATTCGGTCGACGCGATTCCAGTCGCATGCGATTCTCCCTTCTACGTGATTTCCAATGCAAATTAATGGACAGCCGCACACGGGTCGCGATTCGTGGTCGACTGAAATCTCCACGACTCTAATCGCGTGCGATCGGAAGCGAAGCAGAACAATCGCGTGGATCGTACGATTCACGTGATTGATGGAGGTAAGTTTTTGCAGTTCATGTCATTTATACCTTGATTTGACAATTATTTTTTGTAGTTTGAGTGCATTGCACTCTTCCATGTGGTCTACGTATTTGGGTTACATAAGTTATTATTTATTTATTATCTTTATTATCTTTTTTTATCGAGAAAAGCGTTTATCGGGAAGTATCGGGCGAGAGATATCTCGTGCGTGGTAGCGAAAGGGTTAAAAATCAAAATATTGCTAAACGTGAGAGGTATAGTCAATATGATAAGTTAAATGAAATTAATGGGATAAATATTGCTAATCAATTTAAAGATAGGAAATTATTATTAGTATGGATAAAAATTGAGAATAAAAAAAACAACGAAGAAAAAGCCTTACTACCTGATGGACGCAATGCAGTTTGCGGTTCCATACGTAAAAGTTGTCGACAACCCTACCGGTAATTTACCTGAAGCAACAGCAGAAATCGACGAGACAGATAATCCGGAAGAAGAAAATACGGATATCACATAGAAAATGTTACGTGAGTCGGACGTTTGTTTACCATTTGCGCCATGCCCTGCCTTAATTTCGACGCCACCATCGGCAAATCAGGGGGACAGAGATGCCACTCCTCCGCCATCGGAAACGACAAGAACAAGAGGTCCGCATGGGCAGCCCACACGAAAAAGAAAATTCGTACATACTGATGCAGCAGATAAAGCTTTTACAGCATATTTTTCGGCAAAACAGGCTAACAATAAGTTATCAAACCCCCTTTCCGCCAAAAGATATAGGGGACAAGAGACAGGAAGGAATCAAAAATTTCCTAATGAGCCTCATCCCAGACCTCATGCAGTTAAATGATGTTCAACTGAGGAGTTACAAAAGGAGAGCTTCGCTCCTCATAGATGAGGTTGGTGGAAGTTCAACACATTCCCCTCAATCTTCGCTCAATATACCAAGTGGTAATACTTCTTGATTAAATCCACCTGAGAAGACAACTCCCTACGAACACTTCCACTCCACAAAAAATTGTACAACAGCTTATCAATCCCTGTGACTTCAATCTTTTTTTTACTTTGCCTTTTGTTTTTGTTTTTTATAATACCTACATGATTATATTCAACTATGTAAATAAAAAGCTTATCTTAATGTTATTAGTATGTGTTCTTCCGCGCTGACACATTCCCTCATATTTGTATCCTTGTAATGAATGACTGGAGCAGCAGTTTCTACAAGATGGGTATAAGATTCCTTGGTCATTCTATAAAATGCCAGAAATTTCTCATCACTCTGTTGCATTTTTCGTGCACCAACAAATAAACGAGTGTGAAAATTGTTTTCAATGTACGGATGCACCCACAATCTGCGATTTCTTCTTCTTTTCATCCGCCAGTACCACAGAAACATAACGAAGTCCTCCTCATCACTAGAACTGCTCATTTTTAACCGACTTCGGAAAAGGAGGAGGTTACACAATTCGATCTCTATGTGCCTTTTTTTCTCGCCTTTTTGTCTATGTATGTTCACCGATTACGCCGAGATGGATGGACCAATCGGAACGAAACCTTTTGCATCTTGTAGAGTATGACTCCGGGGTGGTCTCGTGAAAAAATTTTGCATTTTTTTATTCCTTACGATTTTATTTGCGAAAAATGAATTATTTCATGTATGTTCACCGATTACGCCGAGATGGATGGACCAATTAGGACGAAACCTGCATTTTGTAGGGTGAGAGAAAATTGTTCAAATTTGTAAGGCAATGGAACTAGTATGTTAGCTATTTAATCAGATTTTCTGCTTCTGACTGTAACATAAAATAAAAATGCATTTTATTATTATTGTGACGTGGCAGATTTTGCCGACGTCCGGCCGAACCCTTCACACAGGGACCGGGTCAACAGTAGGCACTGCCGAAATGAAATGGCCGTTGCGATTGTTCTCCCTGGGACGTCAGAGTACCAGTGGAAAGAAATTATCGCGCTTGAATGTTGCGCCGCTGGGCGCGACACGAAGTTTCAGGGCTAGTCGGATTTCGTGAGGAGCTCGGTACCTATCTCCTACCGCTGATTGGCGAGAAACCTCAAGGAGAGGCGCTCGGCGAGCCTATCGCACGATGTCGGTCGCAAGGAAGACAGCGAGGATTGGACCGAGCCCGGATGTACCATTTCGGAGAAATAAACGAGCATCGAGAGAAGACGGGATGACCAGCTGCCCACCCTCATCGATATCTCGTTCGGAAAATGCCGCGAGAGCAACACCGGATCGACTCGGATCCATCCTAACCAACCGCAGCACTGTATCGAACGCGCCCCGGAGAATCGAAAAATTACCGGAGGCCTGGGATCGGAGTGGCTAGCTCCGGCCCTGCTGCAAGAAGCCATGCAATAGGCCCGAGCGTCGCCTCGTTGGAGATACCTGAGGGAGTAAGGGGATGGTTCGCTTCCGCGTTCCCGAGCCGGCTCGAATTAGGTCACTGGGTCGCAGGACGTCGTTTTGAACGTACCGTTTTGTAATCGCGATATAATCTTGAGTAATCTTTGCGTCGGCAGTTGCCTGTTTTATACGAGAATCGCTTGGTAAGTGCCGGTCAGGTTTCTGCGATAATCTTGTGTACGGTGAATAGTTTGTGTTCTTTCGTGTAGCGAACCACGTGCCGCTGTCGTAACCGAAGACCGGGAGTCGCTCTCCTAAGAGGTACGCGAGGCCGCGGGTCGTTACGTCGCCGGTTGTCCGTGTGGAGGAATATCCGGGACGTACGGTGTTTGGTGATTGATTACCGGGTATCCTCGAGACGTTCCCGAAGAACCATTTTTCTGTAAAATGCTTTATTTTTGAGATATTCGACCGTTTCCAGACTTTTCTAACACCCTGTATATTTGCCTACGTCCTTCGGATATGATTATCGGAAGACCGGGTCACCGTCTGGCAATATAAACGCGAGATGGACAGTGGCGAGCGCTCTCCCTGGGCACGAGCGATACCCATGGGCAGAGCACTCATGATTTTGAGCGTCGCTCCAATTTGCGCGACGCGATTTTGTAGGACCATAGCCAGGTCCCGGGAGGGGACCCGGGACACTTTTCTCGCCGACATAGTCTCTGAGGAACGTTATTAGCTCCGGCATACCTCCCGCACCGAGACTTCGAGAGGTCGACACGGCCCAGGATAAACAACCTGGAAACGCTGACGAGGGCATCCGGTACCGAAACGAACATCAACTGAGCTCTGTCGTCGCCTCGTCCGAGTAGAAGCTTGGAACGCGACCGGATTGGCCTACGTCGATCGTCTCCGAGGAAAGCGGCCAATCACCGAGCATGCAGCTGAAAGCCAAGGACCGTCGCACAGGACACGGCCTTGCCAAAATCGAGCTAGCGATAAGCCAAAGCGTTTCGCGAGGGGAAAATTTAGGGAAGTGGGGGACGCTCTGCTTCCGTGTTACCGAGCCACTGCGTAAGGCATCACTTGTTTGTTGGCTTAAGTCGTGTTCGCACGTTAATTATTTCGTAAAAGAACGAAGTATTTCGCGAGAGCGCTGCCGGATCGAGGGACAGAGGAAGGCCGTGGAGTAGCTGCCGGCACCCTGTTACTCGTGGTAAGCATCCGTCCGATTTCCCTTCGATTTGCGGTGATTTCCTTCGCGTTGGCTCGGTTAGCGTTTCGCGGGTCCGTGACCACGTCGCTGAAATGCCGACGAGGCTTCTTAACTGCCGATGTTCGCGTCGGAGAAGTACAGTAATTCTTCAATCGGAGTCCTGGGTCGCCTATCTAACCGTAGTCCAGTGCCTACTCACTCCACTGCCGGTCAACGCTGCGCCTCGCCGTACGGCAGCGATGTTTGATCTCGGCTCGGGTATATCGGTGTGAACACCACACATTGACTCGACTGAATCGAAGTCTAAAAACTTCTTCATTTTAATGATCGGTTTATGGGACTTTAACTAGCTTATTCCTGGCGTTTCGCTGATTAAAATGGTACCAAGAACGATATACAGTAATTTTTCGATCGGAGTCCCAACACCCGTGTGTTGAACGGACTTGGGTAGCGTAGAGAGGCTATTTTTTTATGACTCCGTCGACCGCGCCGAGACTTCAAACGACGAGCCGAACATAGAGAAGGACAGAATGAAATAGGATCGTGTGGTCGAAGCGTGTCGCTGTCGCCGGCACAGTTTAAAGGCCCGTGCGTCATCACAATGAAACACCAAAATCTTAGCTTCTTTATTTTCTATGATATCATTATGGAACTTTCACCAACATATTCGTGGCATTTTTCTAATGCAAAATGATACCAAATACGATACAATTGGGCCAATATGTAGTAGTTTAATCGACGATGAAAGTTTCGAACGCAACGAAGAACAGCGACAACGCGGGCCTTTGAACTGTGCCGGCGGCGGCTACTGTTCGCGTCTCTTTCTTTTCAATACGCTCTTCTTCGTTGCGTTCGAAACTTTCATCGTCGATTAAACCACTAAATATTGGCCCAATTATATCGTTCTTGGTACCAGTTTAATCAGCGAAACGCCAGGAATAAGCTAGTTAAAGTCCCATAAACCGATCATTAAAATTAAGAAGTTTGAGACTTCGATTCAGTCGAGTCAATGTGTGGTGTTCACACCGATATACCCGAGCCGAGATCAAACATCGCCGCCCTACGGCGCGGCGCAGCGTTGGCCGGCAGTGGAGTGAGTAGGCACTGGACTACGGTTAGATAGGCGACCCAGGACTCCGATTGAAGAATTACTGTAATTGGGCCAATATTTAGTGGTTTAATCGACGATGAAAGTTTCGAATGCAACGAAGAAGAGCGTATTGAAGAGAAAGAGACGCGAACAGTAGCCGTCGCCGGCACAGTTCAAAGGCCCGCGTTGTCGCTGTTCTTCGTTGCGTTCGAAACTTTCATCGTCGATTAAACCACTAAATATTGACCCAATTATATCGTTTTTGGTACCATTTTAATCAGCGAAACGCCAGGAATAAGCTAGTCAAAGTCCCATCATGATATCATAGAAAATAAAGAAGTTAAGATTTTGGTGTTTCATTGTGATGACGCACAGGCCTTTAAACTGTGCCGGCGACAGCGACACGCTTCGGCCACGCGATCCTATTTCATTCTGTCCTTCTCTATGTTCCGCTCGTCGTTTGAAGTCTACCCAAGTCCGTTCAAAACACGGGTGGTGGGACTCCGATCGAAGAATTACTGTATTGCGAACGGTAGGAATCCGTCGGGCGATGAACGCGCGGGAATATTATTTTGCGGGTGCGTAGCACTATGATTTAGCGAGGATCCGCGCGTCTTCGTTCATTTCACGCCAACCTCGTTCGTCCCATGGTGAGACAGCCACGTGCTCGCCTCGTATCTTCGTGGCTCATTCCGACGAAAACAGTCTTGTAGAGAACGCGTATTCCATCGGAATCCAGGCGTAAATCGTGCGTGTAGTGCGTACAACGTCGCAAACATCGGGTTGCTGCCGGGTTCGACGCGGCGAATAGAACGTCCTTGAGGAACTCGAACGCGTGCGACAAACATCAGTCGTCGAAGTATTTGTTACGCGCCGGCTAACCTCAAAAACGTTGCCGGCTTCCACCGGCAGCGCGATTCTGTCATCCATCGTGCAATAAATTATTGTTAGCCAAAATCTCGTGAATGATTCTTTCGTGAGAAACCTTCCCACCGCAGGGAACGCCTGGCGTTCGTTCCGCGTAGTACCCTGCGCCCGTTCGCGGAGTATCCAGAATAAATCTCGGTGTTCGTAGGCTCGAATTCGTGTTGTTCACGACTCGCACGTTGCATTGTGGCGAATCCTTTAGTGCGGCACCTTCTAGTGCCTGGCGGCCGAATCATATTAAAAATCACGTGAAACGACGAACCTGCGAACATCTTTTGTCCCGGGTAGACCGCGTTTCGTGCGGCCGAACGCGGCCCGACCTCCTGGCCAGGGTTGCCACTAACGCTGACGCGTACCGTACGCGTCTACATACTGGGTCTAAAATGTATTGTCGGATTATCTGGAGCTGTCCGTCGATTTGATAAAGCAGGCAGCTGTGTCCAAGAAAGACGAATCTGAAAGTAGTGAAATTTTTGATCGATGAAATAATCAACAATTCCGCACACTATAGCACAGTGTGCGGCTCGATATAGCGTAGGGGAGCTGTAGCGTTTCTAAAGATTCGCGAGCTGATTATTATTGGTTTTGATCGTTCAAAACAAGAAGGCTCTCGAATGTCCATTCTTCTCTTACGTTGGCTGTCCACTATTTCTGGCAGCATACAGTGAATATAAACTCGCGACAATTTTGACTGCATTTCATGCTGCCAAACCTCGTCGTCTCTATTTATTCTGAGGGATTTTAACGCTTTGGGTGTCCAAAGGCAAAACAGGCAATATTTTTTATCTGTTATGTGCAGTTGTCCCTGAACTTGATTAAAATTCTGATGCGTTCTGCATAGTGCAGCACCTGCATCATCCTCAAACATTGTGCGAATTAATGGAACTGTTTTTATCGCTTCGTCTGGCGATCAATTTTTAGCCGTTTTCAGGCATTTTATTTCATCGATACCCTCGTTATCGTCGATCACGCCGTCCGGACTTGCTCCAAGAAATGGAATGGAGGTATCAATGATGAGGCCACATTTTCTTATTTTTATGCCTTCCTTCTTCGCGAGTTCTTCTCTGGCAATATTTTCATTCTGCTGGCCATATTCAATGCTACGCAAATTCAGATCTCATGGATATAGTAGTGTCGATACTAGTTTAGCACATGTCGTTTTTTTTTAGTCGACGGCACACTACCCTGAAGTTCGATGCCGTAAGTAATTTAAGGTCTGTCTCATCCAAGAGTAGACTTCGCAAACGACGAGTTTACGTCGTTCGCTGCGCAGGTTCGCCCTGATTGGTAGAACTCCCAATGCACAACGCATGCGCGAAGTGGCAGTGCAACGACGCCACGCGATGCAGCGCTGCACCCGCGTATACCAAGTGTCTTTTGTTAAATACACGCCATTACACGCATTACCACGCTCGCTATTTTCCACGTTCGTTTCCCTAGTTTTTCCGCATTTTTATTTAAAGTGTTTATTGTTTACTGTTTATTGTTTAATTGTTTAATTGTTTAATCGTTTAATCGTTTAATCGTTTAATCGTTTAATCGTTTAATCGTTTAATCGTTTAATCGTTTAATCGTTTAATCGTTTAATCGTTTAATCGTTTAATCGTTTAATCGTTTAATCGTTTAATCGTTTAATCGTTTAATCGTTTAATCGTTTAATCGTTTAATCGTTTAATCGTTTAATCGTTTAATCGTTTAATCGTTTAATCGTTTAATCGTTTAATCGTTTAATCGTTTAATCGTTTAATCGTTTAATCATTTAATCGTTTAATTGTTTAATTATTTAATTGTTTATTGTGAAGAAAATGGAACAACGAGAGCCATCAGGTTTATCTCCACAGAAGCGGAATTCGAGCGGAAAGGTACGTACGCATTGTATTTACATATTAATAATGCATTTGACCTACAGGTTACAAGCTAACACAATGCTTGGATCGGCTCGAGGCCCAAACCGGTTGATTCGTGCTTGGATTTTGTGCGCGCATTGGCCCGGATATAGCCAGGCATATGCTCGAGCACAGGGCCTGCCGGCCGTGCCAGAATTCAGCCTGTTTTTGAGAGGGCATCGCGGTCGCAAGGGTGCGGGGTTTGCGTTCTCATTTCGTGATAATTTTTATTCTTTTTTTTTCGAATCTTCGATATCGCTAATTTTGTAAAATGCATGACAATGTAAATAAGACGTTTCTTTAGCTGTTCTTTAATGAATTAAAAATCTTTATTTCAATTTTTTGTTCTCTTTTTTAGCACGTTTCATCTGGGCAGGAGGAGATAATGATCAACCTGTATAAAGACCTGAAACAGGAAAACGCCGGGATCACCTACGTGGCGATGGTTGAATCCCTGTCGAAGAAGACGGGGATTGGAAAATGTACTATAAAAAAGGCTATTGCGGAATATAGAAGTACAGGCAATGTTACGTCGCCGAATAGGAAGAGGCGTTGTTTCAACATTTTGGAGAAAACCTCGGATGCGGACATTTTGGTGATAAGGAAGAAAGTCCACGACTTTTGGATACGGAACGAAGTGCCGAATCTCGATAAGATATTGCAGGCGGTGAATGAAGACGAAGAATTGCCGTCGTTCAGCCGAGCGACTTTGCACCGCCTGCTGAAGAGGATGGAGTTCCGCTTCATTAGAAGGAAGCGAAACAGCGCTTTAATAGACAAGGAACACATCGTAAACTGGCGGCAAAGTTATATCAAAAAAATTCGAGAACTGCGCGAGGAAGGGCGTCCAATTTACTACCTGGACGAAACGTGGTACAACTCCGGGGATGTCGTCAACAAATTATGGGTGGATAGCACGGTTATCTCTCCGAGGAACGCCGAAGAAAGGCAATTGTCAACCGGCATACCTGCTCCCGCCAACAAAGGCAAGAGGCTCATAATCGCGCATATCGGGTCAGAGGAGGGATTTTTACCTGGGGCCCTCCTCTGCTTCGAATCGAAGAAAAATACGGCCGACTACCACCAGGAGATGAACGGGGACACGTTCTTCGAGTGGTTCAAGAAAATTTTGTCCACGCTGCGAGATCGGGCAGTGATTGTGATGGATAACGCTCCTTATCATAGCGTTATAAAGGAGCCTTATCCAAAAATCACATGGAAGAAAGCCCGAATTGTGGAGTGGCTGCAGGGTAAGGGGGAAGTATTTGACGCGGAAAATTTAGTGAAAACGCAATTGCTAGGACTTTCAGAGAAGTACAAGCAGCCGGGCAAAACCTATGTCATAGATGAATATGCAAAAGAGGATAATAAAATAGTATTGCGCCTTCCCCCTTACCACTGCGAGCTAAATCCGATTGAGCTAGCGTGGGCACAAATAAAACAGTATATAAGGTCGCGAAACACGACATTCAAATTAGCAGATGTCCGCGAACTTGTGGACCAAGCCATCGAGAACGTGTCCCTCACAAATTGGGAGAACTACATTGCTCATGTGGTAAAAGAAGAAGAGAAATTCCATCAATTAGATAGGACGATGGATTCTGTATTCGATGAAAATGAAGATTGGGTCTCCGAGTCTGAGGAGTCAGATATAAACTCGGATACGGATGACCCACATTATATATAAATTATAAAATAGTTTGTAAATAGCTTATAAATAGTTTTAAATAGCTTGTAAATAGTTTGTAAATAGCTTGTAAATAGCTTGTAAATAGTTTGTAAATAGCTTTAAATAACTTGTAAATAGTTTCTAAATAGCTTTAAATAACTTGTTAATAGTTTCTAAATAGTTTTAAATAACTTGTTAATAGTTTCTAAATAGCTTTAAATAACTTGTAAATAGTTTCTAAATAGCTTTAAATAACTTGTTAATAGTTTCTAAATAGCTTTAAATAACTTGTAAATAGTTTTAAATAACTTGTAAATAGTTTGTAAATAGTTTTAAATAGTAAATTGTCATTTATACATTTTTTTTAGATATTAATAAATGTAAATACACAATTTCTTATTCTTATTTTTTGATTAATATTCTATATAATTCTGTAATATTCTAATTAATATTCAAGTTTAATATTCAATTTTAATATTCGATTGTAATATTCTAATTCTGATTTATATTCTATATAATTCTGTATAATATTCTATTCTGTATACTTCGCGGTACACCGCGTATATGAAGACTCGCGTCGAGACAGTTGGGAGTTGGTGGTGGTGTGGGAGTTGCGAGGCTCGCAGCGCCTTCCGCGGTCAGTCGAGCTGCGCGAAACGAGTCTACTCTTGGATGAGACAGACTTTAGATCTGTACAATTGCCACGTTTGGCTCTTTGCTTGATCTCTCGTCTCCTTTTCGATAGTCTGTCTATTGGTTTGCCAATCCTGCAGAATCTCCATGTGTCGGTTCTTTTCTGCAATGAACACATGTTCCTCCATGTCTGGTTTTTCAGCGCTGGCTCCGTTATCCTTATTCTTCGTCTGGCAAAAGGGCTTTCGTTCGCTCTTCGGTAAACACCTTCGGCTTTTGTTTATTTTGTCGCAGTCTTCTTTTCTTTGTTTCTCCAGTCGTTGTAGAGATTTCGACGGCTCCCTTACCTTGACCATCATTAGGCGAGATAACACTTCCTTGGAGTTATATTGGATGACAGCAGCGGTATAGGATCCCCTTTGACTCCAATTGATTCTCTTCTCGCCAGTATATTTGGCAATGATCGCATGAAGCTCTCCACTAAATCGTTATTGCTGTTATATAACAGACTTTCAGCGAGAGCCATCAATGGATGGAAGATCTCTTCAATCTGGCTATATCAATGTGACACCATGTTTTCTTCGTCCTCATTTGCGGTGCGGTCGCAAAAATATCTGAGTCTTCGGAACTCTTTATGCTCTCCGAAGACATGGCTAGGAATATTCACAATGTCTTTTTTAAATTAGTCATTTTGTTAAAGACCGAGACATTTACCTTCGTCTATAAGCCGCAGTTTTCACAACATCCGTGCGCATTCCGCGAATACTACTTCCTACGATTTTTCGGTATTTGCCCGCCCTAGTAGCATTTACGGTTGACCAACGGTGGCCAACGGTTGGGAGTTTGTTGGAGAATGGTTAGTGGTTTGCCGACAAATCCCCAACGTGGTGGGTTCGTCTTGTAGCAACGTTGACTCTAGGTTGGGTGTGGTCGTTGGTCCAACGTTGGCCCTGGCTGTTGACCCAACTGCAAAAAAGAGCGACATTTCCAACGGTTGCCCAACGGGTACCGCCAACGGAGGCCCAACAAAACGCCAACCATAAATACTACTAAGGCGGTGGTGTCTTCTTCATAATATCCTTCATTTCCTGACCGCAACAGTTCCTGAGACCAAAGAAACTAGACAAAGCTCACCTATCAACGTAGTAAGACAACGATTGCGGTTTGATTCGGACCTTATCGAAGTAATAGAAGAGATGGAGATTCTTGATTTCGAATTCGAACACGAATCCCTATACCCAGAACAACAAAGGAAAAGGAAAAGGATCACTAACAAAACCGAGATTACATCTAATAGTAACGTAAACACAAATATAAAAAATCTAGTAGACGCCCTAAAAGACCTATCTGGTTTAGTCAAAGGACGAGAAAGTATCAGACTGGAAGTAAAATCAGCGATAACCAGGACTATAAAAATCTTTAACGGGATGCAGCGAGCTATTAAAAATGCATACTCTAGAGACCACTCACCCAGTATTGGAAAACCTAAAAAAATAGAAGAATCACTTACCAGAACACAGGCAAACCCATCAGAACGAACCAAGAAGAACCCTGAGACACGAACAATCGGCACGCAGACTGGAAGCCCAGACGAACTGGATATTGAAGAGCTGGAAAATTGGAAAAATAAAGAGATTAAATATGAAGACTTCTGCTCACTACAAGAAAGAAGATGGAGCAAGGAATCTTTTCAACGTACATATATGAGCAATGCTAGCATAATGAGCGCTAGAGACACTGACTTAGCCTGCTTTGTACCGGCTGATTTCAAGGTGGACAAAGGAGTCAGAAAGACCATTCTTGAGAAATACCAAGGACAAGAGGACATGAAAGAGCAATCCCCCATCCCAGGCTCGGTTGTCTACTTGGTTGTAGCCACATGCCTGCCTTGTAAGAAAGGCAGTCCGGGTTCTAGAATATTAGGAGAAAAATTCATTTTTCACTTGATAGATAGAGAAAAGACCGGGATCCCCTCAAACCAACAGAGTTCGAGGCGCTGAAAGAACTTAAGGACATTGCTATTGTTTAGGATCAGAAAAGGGGAGAACAATTCACTTCACGTAGAACGTCACTTTATTTCCCCTTCTGGGTTCGTTCACAAATGTCAGCAACTTTGTACAAAAAAACACAAGAGAGATGTATACCGACAAACCACAAGCTGGTTCGCGAGAATTGAATAATAAAGAGCTTTAGATGATACAGATGAGTGTTTGATTAGATAGAGAGAATTTTACGTGGATTTAGTAAATCCCGCAGATAGAGCGAATCGTTTGCCTACTCGCGAAAACCGGTCAAGAGACGCGCGACGTTATCGTTAGAAGGATCTAAGTCGAACAGCTGGCAGTTTACCGTCACCGTCAAACTAGTGATTGGTCGACAGATCAAGCGATCCGCCAATAGTAATCCCCTTTTTGGGATCGATAATCAATCCCAATCGAAGTTCGACGGTGCTGGTCTAATCTACCGCGAGCTGCTTATCGACTCTCGATCTCGCGGTTACGTGCGTGGCCGCCAATAGCTCGGCGGCGCAGTAAATCGACGCGTGCGCGCTGCAGACGCGTTCAGCCAATCTCAAACACTATAGAAAACGGAAGGCAGAAGATCGCAATTGCCCATGATGCGTTGGATTACTACACGATAAGGAAAATGGTGGAAATCGCCTTTTTGAATACAGACATAGATATCACTTGTCACGTCGTCCAGGATTTTCTGGTCGCCAGAAGGGCGAAAATCCCAGCGACATCGGGTATTTACAGACCTTTCGGCCGGGCCGCGTTCGGCCGCACGAAACGCGGTCCACCCGGGACAAAAATTGTTCGCAGGCTCGTCGTTTCTCGAGATCTTCGAAACCAAGTTCGGGCGCCAGGCACGGAGGTGCCACGCTAAGCTTCGCGAATACAAGCACTTTGAGAAACGACCATACGAGCCTGCGACAATCGAAAATGGATCTGGATTTTTCGCTAACGGGCACAGGGTACTACGCGGGTCGAACACGAGGCGTTCCCCGCGGCGGGAAGGATTCTCACTACAATAACGGCTCTAAGAATTATGGTTAACCAAGATTTGTTCCTCCGATGTTACATGAACGCAACCGGCAGCGTTACATGAACGCAGCGACCGGCAGCGTTTTGAGGTTAACCGGTGCGTGACAGGTGGTCGGCAACGAAAGATCGTCGTACGCGCGATTTGTCCTTCCCAGAACCTTCTCGATACGCGTCGAATCCGGCAGCAACGCGATGACGGCGTTGGCGTACGCGTTACCGGCATTCTACGCCCGAATTCAGGTGGAACACGCGTTACAAAAATGACTTCTCGTCGGCGTAACAAGTCGCGGAAATACGACGAGAGCACGTGGCGGCCTCGCACCACGGAACGAGCCGAGGTTACTATGAAAAATACAACGACGCGCGGATTCTCGCAAATAGAACTGAATAGTGACTAGTACCCGAAAACTCCTTTCACCGCGTGAGTCGAGGTCAAGACTACACGCGGATCCTCGCCATCCGACCTCTAGTACAAGCACCCGCAAAATATATTTCTTCGCACGTTCGATGACCGACGGATTCGTACCGTCCGCGAATTACTATCCATACTCCGCGAATACCGGCAGCTTCGAAGCCGCGTCAATGTTTCTGCGACGCGATCGCGGACACGACACGCTTACCGAGCCAACACAAGAAAGATCACTTAACGAAAGAAATAAGACAGAGGCTTACCCAGGGCAACGCTTGCTGGCTTGCGTCCCTCTATTCCCGGCAGCTCGCTAACAATATTTTAACAGTACTTCTTATTTTTACGCAACAGTTAACAATGTTATCTCGCGACTAATCGGTCGTTGAGCCAACGAAGAAGTGATCATTTCCGCGGTGACTCGGGAACGCGGAAGCAAAGCGTCCCCCCTTTCTGCGCTCTATCCCCCGCGCAAGATTTGGCTCATCGTTAATAGATTTTCGGACGGGGCCTCGTTCCGCGCGATGGTTCCTGGCGTCCGGCGATTCGCCGGTTCTCCGGTAGTGATGTCTGTTGATTCGCCGCTTCCCGGTGAGGTGATCGACGCGAGCCAATCCGGCAGCTGATCAGGCTTCTCTCCGGCTGAGGCGACGGCGAGGCAGCTGGGATTCCTGGCTTGGCATCGCCTGTCCTCGTCGGCGCCTCTAGGTTGTCTATTCTGGGCTCCGCCGAGTCCTCCATTTCTCCGGGTCGGCGTTTCGCCGGCGCCGATCCTTTTTCCGTTTCTCGGCGGGAGAGGTGCTCCGGGTCCCCCCTCAGGGCCCGGTTATGGTCCTGCAAACACGCGTCGCGTAAATTGGCGCGACACTCAAAAATATTAGAACTCGCCCATGGGTCTCGTTCGTGCCCAGGGCGAGCGCTCGCCACGGCCCATCTCGCATATTTCGCTGCCAGAGGGTGACCTGGTCTTCCGATACTCGGTACCGGAGGACGTAGCAAAACTGCCACGTCACACACTATACATAGTGAAAATGATAAAAAAGATGCCACAAAACCGCGGCCTGGGAACGAAACAGTCCTTATTAATACCGGCACAAAGACTTTTGCCGAAACGCTTAAGGCACTCAAGAATGAGATTAATATAGATAAGGAAGGGTACTCGGTTTCAGGCGTGAGGTCAAGCAAGAATGGGCATGTCCTGGTCGATATCAAGGGTGACCCATCCAAAGCAGTTAGTTTCAGCAACCTATTATCTATATTTACAGTTATATTTATATAATATGAGTTCGTTTTACGACAGCACAATAGGATAAAAAAAGAATAAGCCCGAATGGTTGCTCTGAAATAACAAAGATTTTTATCATTTATTGATCATTCTCTAATCACCTAACAATTACAATTATTTACAATTATTTACAAACCTGAAATAACAAAGAAACTACATTCAATGTTTATTCTTAACCTTATTTGTTTAGCTTGACATAGACTCTATAACTATTTTATAAACACTTGTATTACATTGTCTTTTCTCTCTCCTGTTTACTGTTCTGCATGATCGACTCACTAACTACCTTATCGGCTCGCGTGTGAACGCGGGAGTATTCAAAATATTCTAAGGGAGTAAACTTCCTTACACTTATATACTTACCTTTCTACATACTTACAGCTATATACTTACCTATTCTTATTTACTAGTCATACTTTATAGTTATTTATACTTACCCTTATTGTTCTTATATACTTCTTTTACATATACATACACTTTAGAACTACTTTTATACATTGCTATATACATTGTTAAGATCTATTGTTTACACTGTTATTTAAATATCTATATTTATACATTGTTACTTATCTATTTAATTCTTTTATACCTACCTATTTATTTATAATTACATCTTATTATTTACCCTATACAAATTTATATTGTACATACCTATATACTTATCAAATCTATACTTACCTATTTATACTTAATTATATACAGGGTGTCCCAAAACTCCTTCAAGTCCGGAAAATGGGAGGTTCCTTAGGTCATTTGAAGCAACATTTTCCTTTGCACCAATGTCAGCCGCGGCTTTGTTTAGGAGTTATTAAAGAAAAACACTGACCAATCAACGCGCGCCCTGGGCCGCCGCGCCGCGCCGCGCTCGCATCAGAGCGTTGGCGGTACGCCGTGACCTCGCAACGAACAAGAGTTTCTCGATTATGTGAATGGTCTCCGATTTCAATGAGCTTTGGATATGTGGTCAAGATCATTATTCTGAACAACATTTCTCTTTAGAATTTGTGGCTGTAGGCTTTAGTTTACGAGATCATCGCGAGAAACTTTACTTGTAAATCCATGGGATCGATGTACTACTAGCTTCTATCCGATTTCAATGAGCTTTGGATATGTGGTCAAGATCATTATTCTGAACAACATTTCTCTTTAGAATTTGTGGCTGTAGGCTTTAGTTTACGAGATTATCGCGAGAAACTTTACTTGTAAATTCATTATGGGTGTTCATGATAACGGACACGGCCTGCTAATGTCTCCGAAACTAAAGCCGACCGTCAACCATTTCAAAGGAAAAAGATATTTAAAACGTCGAGTTTTATAACATTATTTCAAAGTTATTGAAATCGGTGAGGACCCACATCATCTTCACCCGACTTACGGCAACTTTACCCGAACGAGAAAAGAGGCAGAAACTGATTGTTTTAAAAACTCACTTATTCAGCCGTAAATCCATTTGCTGCTTCGAAATGTGTGTCACTGGGTCACCCGGTGACGAACTGCACAGATGTCTTCGGGTATACGGCAGTAACGAAAGGTAAGGGACATACGGCCAGGTCGACGAACTGCACAGCCGGTGGTAGATAGTAATAAGGCCTAAGGGATGCGCGGTCAAGTCGACGATCCACAATTTCACTTTCACTTTCGAATCGATAAATAATTCGTATGTTTATTTCACACAGATGACTTGAAATTTGTCCACACTCACAATCACTGTTCACATTTGTCTATACACATAGTTATACACTAATAATAATTTCCATGTCCGTAGTCTAGTGATTAGTTTAAATATCACTATCAAAAACACAACTAATAGCAACCGTTAGCTTTGAATTGACAAATATTTGGAGATGTTCTCTCTACCGCGGCTCGAACGACACTGATTTTCTGCAAGATTTTTCTAACGAATTTAGGAAAGGCATTTAGCGTGTCGAAATTCGAAATGCACGCTGTTGCACGTTTACGAAAACGACGGGACGGTCAGACGAAAAACAGGAAGCGAGGAGGACCGCTGTAAGATTTATGGCAAACACATGTTTAGTTTTTCCTGCAGATTGGTACGTAGAGTCGATGGGTAACCGTTCGAAAACGTCATCGGTCCTTTCACCCAGCAAGGGGTAAAAATATCAGGTCAGCGTAGCATCCCTATTGTCCTATACCTTCCTTAAGAAGCTTTCTAAAAGAAGGACAGACGACGTTTTCGAATGGTTACCCATCGACCCTGCGTATCAATCTGCAGGAAAAACTGAACATGTGATTGCCATAAATCTTACAGTGGTTCTTCTCGTATCCTGTTTTTCGTCTGACCGTCCCGTCGTTTTCGTAAACGTGCTACAGCGTGCATTTCGAATTTCGATACTCTAAATGCCCTTCCTAAAATCTTTAGAAAAATCTTGCGGAAAATCAGTGTCGTTCGTGCCGCGGTAGAGAGAATATCTCCAAAGATTTGTCAATTCAAAGCTAACGGTTGCTATTAGCTGTGTTTTGATAGTGATATTTAAACTAATCACTAGACTGCGGATCTTTATGCAAAATGAAAGTTGGTTGCCGCTATTACAAGGGACAGCAGCCAGACAGATATTTGATTCTTACTGTGATCACTTTAAGAAGTTGAAAATAATACATAGGTGTTTGGAAATTATTTTAATCTATCTTCTGTCTTAAAATGCACCTACTCATGTTTGCTACAAATGCATGAAATCCGCAGTCTAGTGATTGCATTACCTGATTGTTGTGATTTGTGCAGCAGTACAAGGGATATGGAAATTATTATTAGTGTATAACTATGTGTATAGACAAATGTGCACAGTGATTGTGAGTGTGGACAAATTTCAAGTCATCTGTGTGAAATAAACATACGAATTATTTATCGATTCGAAAGTGAAAGTGAAATTGTGGATCGTCGACTTGACCGCGCATCCCTTAGGCCTTATTACTATCTACCACCGGCTGTGCAGTTCGTCGACCTGGCCGTACGTCCCTTACCTTTCGTTACTGCCGTATACCCGAAGACATCTGTGCAGTTCGTCACCGGGTGACCCAGTGACACACATTTCGAAGCAGCAAATGGATTTACGGCTGAATAAGTGAGTTTTTAAAACAATCAGTTTCTGCCTCTTTTCTCGTTCGGGTAAAGTTGCCGTAAGTCGGGTGAAGATGATGTGGGTCCTCACCGATTTCAATAACCTTGAAATAATGTTATAAAACTCGACGTTTTAAATATCTTTTTCCTTTGAAATGGTTGACGGTCGGCTTTAGTTTCGGAGACATTAGCAGGCCGTGTCCGTTATCATGAACACCCATAATGAATTTACAAGTAAAGTTTCTCGCGATGATCTCGTAAACTAAAGCCTACAGCCACAAATTCTAAAGAGAAATGTTGTTCAGAATAATGATCTTGACCACATATCCAAAGCTCATTGAAATCGGAGACCATTCACATAATCGAGAAACTCTTGTTCGTTGCGAGGTCACGGCGTACCGCCAACGCTCTGATGCGAGCGCGGCGCGGCGCGGCGGCCCAGGGCGCGCGTTGATTGGTCAGTGTTTTTCTTTAATAACTCCTAAACAAAGCCGCGGCTGACATTGGTGCAAAGGAAAATGTTGCTTCAAATGACCTAAGGAACCTCCCATTTTCCGGACTTGAAGGAGTTTTGGGACACCCTGTATATTTACTTATTTTGTCACGCCGTTTACCGATTCACGACGAAATCGGCAACCGGACTCGGGAAATTATGGCCGAGCGGCCGGGCCACGCTCGGTCGCGCGAAACGTGGTCCTCCCGGGACAAACAGCCACTCGCAGACTCGAAATTGGACAATACTAAATCGACCGTAGATCGATACTCGGGCGCCAGGCACGTTACCGTGCCACGCGAAACTTTTGTCTCTACACGAACTTCTTTCGAATCTGTGAGGACTGCGTAGATGCCTTGGATAGCGACGGAACAGGCCAGGATTCCACGTGGGAAAAGGGACGGGGCATTCCCCGCGACGGGAACGTTTCTCACGGGCGAAATGAATAGAATTTAGTCGGGGCAAAATACTACCGTTTACTAAGAACGAGATGTTACTACAAGCCACCGGTATGAACCGGCGTAGTTCGGCCGTTCGCGCGTGACTTCTATTCATTCGCGTCGAGCTCGGCAGTTACAGGCCTCCGCGTAAATTATACAAGCCCAGAAGGGCACGAAATCTGCCGAGCCCCGATAGAATACGCGATCTTATACAATGCGACTAGGCGAGGACGGCAAAGAACGCGACGAGAACGAAACGGGCGCGTCGCGTCGTCCCACCGTGGAACGTCTCGAAGATCTCCTATTGAAAACCGATAAACGAACGATCGTACGCCCCGCAACACGCAGCACTCGGGGACGCTATGATACACGGCCCGGCGTTCCTCTCGGGAGAGCTCTTCCCGGTCGCTGGACACGCCGAAAGCACGTGGCATACGACGCGAGGTTATTAATCCCGTCAAAATACGCCCCGAGCCAACACGAGTATTCACAAATTCTTTAATGACGAAAACTGACCGGTACTTACCAATTCGTGGACTCGTTTCTCTCGGCATAGTTGTCGCACGATACTATACTTTTAATATTCGCGATTTCAAAACGATACTTGTGTTTGACTTGCAGTCCTTCGGCCTAGTGACCTACTTCGTGCCAGTGATGGGATATTCGTGGGCCGTGGGCCGCGCCCCTGACGCGCTGGCTTCCCCTTCCCTGACGTACCGTCGTGTCCGTGTCGACCGCGCATGCCTGTGTTGGTGCCTGCTCGATTGCACGCGCGCTACACACACCAGCGTACCTCTACTCTGTCCGTGTAAACTACCTGCTCGGCTGATCGACGCTGAAGCGACCCTTCGCTTTTCACGTTTCCGAAGTTTCGAAAGCATGAGGCGAAAAGTCGGAATCTGGAGACGGCTCGTATTTGAATCCCGGCACAGCGCGGCGCGACGCTGCGCACATTTTGCTATAACTTTTGATCTAAAAGAGATTTTGGATTTTGGACTAAATTTTTGTTGAAAAATTGGGTTTAATGATGTAAACAGAATGATATTTTGTATTTTTTAAATAATGTTTTCGTTGATTCTTAAGGTATATCCGGATAAGATGGTCAAAAGTATCCATCCAAATTGATTTTTAGTCACGTCATGTTCAACAGAAAATTATGAAAAAATTAATAAATATTCTACCTAGTAGCATACGCGACTGAGACTTTTTTCAAAATTTTTGGTTGCAAAATCGATTTTTAAACAAATCGGAAAACATAAAATTGCCGATTTCATATCAAAGTCTTCAGTTGACCACATTTATATTATTACGTTAGTTGTGTCTCATCCTGATTATTAACGTGTATGTTTTTCAGATTTTTCGGATTATGGAAATATGTTTTAAAAAATTGAAAACCTCCAAACATTCGGAGAAAATGCATATTTTGTATTGAAGTTTTAGAGACACCAGTTTTATACAAATTCAGTACTTACAAGAAGAGTGCAAGGCCTCCGGGTCACCGATTCAGTTGAGATTGTGTATACTTATAGATCTAGATCTCCCTTTTACGAATATATACCATTATAGGAGCAAACACTCAATATTTGTTGAGATATTTATAAACAAAGTTTTTTCATAACCATTACTATAAATATGCTGTTGTAGAGGAAGTATATAACGAATAATTTCCTGGTGTAGTGGCAACATGCTAGACTTACAACTCGGTAGTCTAGGGTTCGATTCCCGTACGGAAAAAAACATTTTTTTACTTATTTATTTATATTATCTATTCGCTGTGTAACATTGACTTGTTCATAAGAGATTACAAATTCATTACAAATCAAAGAACAAAAGCTTTAATAAATTATAAATAAATTAACCGAAATGAATAAAATAGTTAATTACCCTCTCATGTCTGGATACAGAAGAAATAAAATAAATATAGGAAGAGAAAATATGGTATACGATAAATTTAATAATATTGTACTTACAATTACATATTTTTAATTATAACAGTGGTACATGTCGTAAAAGCATACGAAACATAATACACAGAAACAGCTTGCACATCGAATAAGTGCAGTATTATTGCATTGGCACCTGCTTCCTTGTACATTTATGGGAAAACAGATATGATTGACGTTTTTAAACATTTATCTCTGCTGTAAATCCGGCTACATACCGTGCATGTTCCAGCATAGATTGAAAAATTAGTGCACATAATTGTTTGTATTTTATTAATTTCGGTTAATTTATTTATAATTTATTAAAAATGGTAATCTCTTATGAACAAGTCAATGTTACACAGCGAATAGATAATATAAATAAATAAGTAACAAAATATTTTCGTCGGACAGGAATCGAACCCTAGCCCAGCGGGTTGTAAGTCTAGCATGTTTCTACTACACCAGGATATTATATTATTCGTTGTACAATTTCTCTACAATAGCATATTTATACTAATGTTTATGAAAAAACTTTGTTTATTAATATCTCAAAAAGAGAGAAAAGTTATAAAGGATAGCTATACATTTGTGGTTGTTTAACGAAATAGCGTACCCGCCAAAATAAGAAATAAAGATTAAACGATCTACAATACTACAAATTTTGCGTACGCGACGAACTTGCATACAAATTGCTTGATATCATTAGAGATAAATGTCTATCGTCGATAGACATGGTGTGACTATACTAGAATTAGACTAGAATGGGTTATTTTATTCCTTTTTTTCGTCTTGATATCGGGAGTCAATGAGAATATCCTTTCGGCCTCGGCATTTGAATGCGGCAAACATCTGACAATGCTGCACAGCCGACGCAAGTTCGTGAAACGAAGAACTTGTTCCGCGTTTTCTTGTCTATCCACATATTGTCGAATGATAAATTCGACCATTGGTTTTTTATATAATATAAGGCATTTATTTTGCTCAAGAATTAATCTCATCGATGAATAGATGAGATAAGTATACGTTGTGTTAATATTGTGTTCTATAATATTGCAATTAGAATTATGATTCTAATTATGTTTGTTTCTTCTTCGAATATAGGAACACAGGGGACCACCTGTAGCGGAATTTTCGAATACATACCGCAAAACCATACTGCACTTCGCAATCATAACTTAAATTGTTACTTTTTTTTCAATTACAGAAAGTGGACAGCGAAAGTCGACAGCGCGAACTGCATCAATCCTTTAAGTTGAAAATAAATGTAGACAATTAAAAAATGGATTTTTGGTTAAACTTTTCATTAAAACTCAAAGTAATAAGTATTTAATGAAAAAAAAATTATTAGGTGCGGGATTCGATTCGGGGCCAGAAGATTCCCGGCCGTATGACTGTTCTTTGAACGATTATGCAATCTCTTAATAATTATAAAAAAATTAAGAACAATTACTTCAATAATATCTAAGTACTGAATTTTGATAAAACTGGTGTCTCTAAAACTTCGATACAAAATATGCATTTTCTCCGAATGTTTGGAGGTTTTCAATTTTTTAAAACATATTTCCATAATCCGAAAAATCTGAAAAACATACACGTTAATAATCAGGATGAGACACAACTAACGTAATAATATAAATGTGGTCAACTGAAGACTTTGATATAAAATCGGCAATTTTATGTTTTCCGATTTGTTTAAAAATCGATTTTGCAACCAAAAATTTTGAAAAAAGTCTCAGTCGCGTATGCTACTAGGTAGAATATTTATTAATTTTTTCATAATTTTCTGTTGAACATGACGTGACTAAAAATCAATTTGGATGGATACTTTTGACCATCTTATCCGGATATACCTTAAGAATCAACGAAAACATTATTTAAAAAATACAAAATATCATTCTGTTTACATCATTAAACCCAATTTTTCAACAAAAATTTAGTCCAAATTTCTCTTCGGTATCTCTTTTAGATCAAAAGTTATAGCAAAATGTGCGCCGCGTCGCGCCGCGCTGTGCCGGGATTCAAATACGCGCCGTCTCCAGATTCCGACTTTTCGCCTCATGCTTTCGAAACTTCGGAAACGTGAAAACCGAAGGGTCGCTTCAGCGTCGATCAGCCGAGCAGGTGGTTTACACGGACAGAGTAGAGGTACGCTGGTGTGTGTAGCGCGCGTGCAATCGAGCAGGCACCAACACAGGCATGCGCGGTCGATACGGATACGATGGTACGTCAGGGAAGGGGAAACCAGCGCGTCAGGGGAGCGGCCCACGGCCCACGAATATCCCATCACTGCTTCGTGCCGGCTCGGAACGCGAAAGCGAGGCATCCCCTCTACTTCCTCATCCATCTTCGCTGTGACGACGCTCGGGGCCTATCGCGTGGCTCCTCGCTGCAGGGCCGAATCTAAAGGATTCGGACCCGTGCCTTCGAAAATTGTTAAATTTCTCTAGGTGGCGTCCGATAACGCTGCGAGGGCGGTAAGGGTGGACGCGAGCCATTCCGGGTGGGCTCTCATGGCTCTGCCCGGGCGAGAATCGACAAGGTTGGGCCGTTGGTCGTCCCTTTATCGTAATTGCCTTGTCGATGTCTCCGGGTTGACGGATCCGGGCTCGGTCCAATCCCCGTTGTCTTCTCCGTGCTCTTCGGCTTGCGATAGGTTCTCCGGGTGTCTGTTGTCGAAGTTTCTCGCCAATTAGCAGCGGAAGATGGGCATCGAGTCTCCTAAGGAGCGTAGTCGGATCTGAAACCTCGTGTCGCGCCAAGCGGCGCGACGTTCAAACGCGATAATACCATTCCGCTGGGACTCGGCCGTCTGCAGGGAGATCGATCGCAACGCCCGTTTCGGTTCCGATGGTCGAAAAAGTGACCCGGTCTCTGGTAGAAGGTTCGGACAGACGTCGGCAAAACCTGCCACGTCACAATTTATATTTATTTACATATTTATACCTGTATATTTAATTTATTTATTCATTTATACGTACGCATTACAAATAAAAATGGCAGCATTAAAAAAGAACCTCAAGATCCTTCAGATCAACTGAAACCACTGTAAATTAGCCCAAAATCTGGTTACTCAAACCGCCAATCAACTTGGTGCCGACATTGTCTTAGTGTCCGAACCATGGTCTCCACAGTCCTATTGGCACAATGATGGACATAAGTATTCCTCGATCTGGATCCTCCAACCCGGTACGTTTTCCAACATTCAGGGGTTATACGGTGGCAAGGGTATCGTGGCTGTTCGGTTGGAGTCGTACGTCATAGTGTCCTGCTACTTCTCTCCAAATAGAACCATCGAAGAATACAAAGAAAGGATCGCCGAGCTGGAAAATTTCTTGAACACGATAGATGTTAGTAGGTGCATCGTTGCCGGCGACTTTAATGCTAAATCTCCTGCATGGGGCTCTTCAACATTAGATGTCCATGGAGGAATTATCATGGAGATGTGTAATAGCTGCGAACTGATACCCACCCTTAGCCAAGGTACATTCACATTCGAGAAAAATGGTCGCAGAACTCTAATAGATTTCATGCTTTGTGGTAAAACTATGGCTGAAGCAATCAGTAACAGCCGTATACTAGATGAATTTACAGCTTCGGATCATCGGTACTTATTGCATGAATTTCTGTTAAACGATGCTAAAAAGAACAGTACTCAGAAGAATAATAAGAGATTGAACATTAAGGGCTTCAGTAAGCTATATACTCAAGTGACAAAAGTCGCCGATCCACTCACTTAGTGAGTTAAAATGAGCTCTGAGTCCTGAACTTTGGGGGCTTGAGTCGCGACTTCAGTCGTAAACGCTGGAGCTTTCCAGGTTTGAACCTTGAGCTGTGAGAACTGGAGTCCTCAACGCTTGAGCTGGAAACTAGAAGACTCGAGTCTTCTGTATTGCCTGGATGTGTTTGAATATTCCGATGTAATATGTATACACAGCCTACATGCGGCTGTGCCCTCTGTGACAAATATCATAACATAAGCGAATGTTTCAGTACAAATCTCTAGTTAGTTTCAATCGAAACATTGAAGAAGAATCTCGAAAAGCGTATCGATCCTTCAAACTTTCTTTAAAAGTAATAATGGTGGAAGAAATTAACAGTTCATTTAGTGAAAAGTCGTCTGATACCGAAACAGAAACTAAAGCATTAACACAAACTCGTAGAAAGTGTTGGAAGTGGGATAGTTTTGAACAAAAAGACACAAATAGATTACGCTGTCGTAGATGTGATCATACTTTCTCTTCTAAAACATCTCATACTATTTTGAAAAAACATTATAAGAGGCATGAAGGAATAATATTACAAAGAAAACAAGAAAGTACTGAAAGATTGGTGACTAAAAAGGATTTTCATAAATTATTAATAAATTTCATAATTCGTGGAATCCACTCAATACGAATAGTAGAAGAAAATGCGTTCATTACATTTGTCAGTGCACTGAAACCCGATTATAAACTCCCTAACAGGTATAGTATAAGTCAAACGATTCAACGTACATTCAAAGAAAAAAAGAACGAAATTATTCAACATGTAAAAGAATTGGAATATAAAGTTTCCTTAACATTTGACTTTTGGACGTCAGTAACAAATAAACCATATATCGTTATTACAAGTCATTTTGTTGTGAAAAATATGTTGTACTCAATAATACTCGATTTTGATATTATTCCTTATCCTCACAAAGGCGAAGATATTGTACAGAAGATTAAATCTGTTATTGAAGAATTTGGACTTAGAGACAAACTTATAGCTCTCACAACAGATAATGAAGCAGCGAATTATAAATGCATACAGTTATTGAAAAGAAATGAAGAGTATAAATTCGTTACGCATATACCGTGTATTGCTCACGTTTTAAATATCGTTGTAAAAACTGGTTTGCAAGAAATTGAAAATGAATGTAAAAAAGTATCTGAACTAGTACATTTTGTAACATTTTCTGCAAAGCGAAAACAGATATTTGAAGAATGTTGCAATTTATTAAATGTTAAATATTTAGCTCTTATTAAGGACATGCCAGTTCGTTGGAACTCAACATATCTAATGTTAGAACGAGCGATCCATATGAAAGAAGTTTTAAATTATCTTTGTGATGAAAGGCCAGAGTTTATCCAATATTCAATTGATTCATGGAGTAATATCGAAGATATTGCAAAATACCTTGAGGTTTTCAATGAAGCAACTGTTATTTTATCAAAATCGAGATACCCCAGTATATGTTATGTACAAGTAATTGTTCAGGTATTACTACAACATACGTCTAATTTTTAAAATGATACTTTTTTGAAGGAATGTGCTACAAATATGCAAACGCAGTTACATGAATATTTGAATAATTTCAGGTATTACTACAACACCTATCTGCCTTTGAAAATGATACTCTTCTAAAAAAATCTGCTACAGCTATGCAAACAAAGTTAAATAAGTATCTGAGTCGCCTATTGAATGATTTGAGTGAATTCGCTGTTATCTTAGATCCTCGCTTAAACAACGCTTACTTTATCCAGAGAGGAAATACAATTGCTTTAGAAAAATTGAAGAACTATTTTTACGTTAATTATTGCTCTGCAGAAGATACAGCGAAACAAACACATCAGGAAGCGTCAAAAGAACTTCATACATCAAACAATCCTACCGCTTCTTTATTTTCTAACATTTATAAAAAAATCAGAAATAAATAATTCCAATGAAATTGATACATATATAAATATGTCGCAAGAATCTGAAGATACAGATCCACTCGTTTGGTGGAACACCCGAAAAACATCGTTTCCGAGTTTAAGTCAAATGGCATTAGATATTTTGTCAATTCCTGCTACAAGTGTTCCAAGCGAAGAATCTTTTTCAAAAGCAGGAAATTTAATTACGAAAAAAAGAAACAGGCTGAACCGATCCACAATTCAAGCTTTCATGTGTTTAAATTCATGGCTAAACTTTTTAGAAAATAAATAACATATACATAGAATTGTTGTCTATTTCTTTTTCCTATTGGTCAAGGACGCTGAGAGCTGAGCGTTGAAGCTTTGAGTCTTAAAGCTTTGAAAGCTTAAGCTTTATATAATTGTAGCCTTAGAAACTTAGTCTTTGAGACTGAGCTCTGGAGCTTCGATGACTCGAGCTTTATACAACACTAACTCACTATCTCCACGACCGAGGACATCGACTCTTACATCCAGTTATTAGAGGAAATCCTTGAAGCCACCAGCTATCATCCAAAGACACCATCGAAAAGAAAGGAGCTGGTGGAACGCGGATATAGCCGCATTACGAAAAGTATCTATAGCATCACGTCGCGCGCTATAGAGAGCACGATCTAAGGACAAACCTAAGGAAACAATAAAATTATATTATGATAAACATAAAGAAAACAAGAAAGCACTTAAAATAGTGATAAGTAATTCAAAGAAAAAATCATGGTCTGACATGATAGATGGGCTAGAAGCGGATATCTAGGGTAAGCCCTACAAATGGGTCATGGGCACAGTGGCGGGTAGACCTCCGCCCACTGTGCTATCTGATGAGGACACCAGGAAGGTCATCGATTCTATGTTCCAAACATCTCCTGATCCGGACATAAATGTCCCAAACAGTAACCCCGCCTCAGATCCTCTAGATACTGCTGATAGTCCGTTCACAATACCTAAAATACAAGAGGCAATCAAATCCGTCAAAAAGAAGGCCCCAGGTTTAGATGGACTACCATCTGAGCTTGCCAAACTGCTGGGGTCTATTGCTGCACCGCACCTGACGCATGTAATAAATACCTGTTTTAATTTGGGCTATTTTCCCAAACCATGGAAAAAAGGTAGACTGGTATTAATACCTAAGAAACCGGGACCAGATGGCAAGATGGGATGGAGACCCCTGACCATCCTATCCAATATCGCCAAAATCCTCGAACACTGCCTAAAAAAGAGATTGATGAGCAAGATTAAGTTTGAAAAAAACCAATTTGGATTTTGCCGTGGAAAAAGCACGATTCATGCTAACGCAGAGGTGGTGGAACGTTGGGACGCGGCCAAGGCAAAACTCCATCATTGCGCAATGGTTGCTCTCGACGTTCGAAACGCCTTCGATACGGTGAAGTGGCACAATCTGATAAAGGCAATGGCAGACAGAAAACTACCCAACAAACTGTACGGCATCCTAAGAAGTTACCTGGAAGATAGAGCCGTGGTTTACACAGACAGCTTGGGACAACAACACGTGGTAAACATCTACGCGGGAGTACCTCAGGGTTCGGTCCTCGCCACCTATTATGGAATTTGCAATATGACGAACTACTAAAAATTGCCCTCCCCAAAGGTGCTTACCTGTACGGCTTCGCCGACGACGTGGCGTTGATAATAACAGCATCCAAGGCACAAGTCCTGTCCACTAGAGCCACTGAAGCTCTGGAAAAAATAAGGCGATGGTTTGAAATTAACCAATTGGCTCTAGCTCCCGAAAAGACTGAGTTACTTTTACTCACAGGACGGAAATCTACTCGAGGGATTAATATTAAGTTGAACGACAACACTCTGGTACCTTAAAAGGAGATAAGGTACCTGGGACTCATTTTGCAAGGAAACCAGTTCTATGGCAGTCACCTAAATTATGCTATAAACAAGGCAGCCAGAGTGACAGGAGCGCCCAACAGGATAATGCTGAACATCGGCGGATGCTCGTACTACTCACGGCTACTCTATTATAGAGTAGTCGAGTCAGTAGTATTATATGCTGCTCCGATCTGGGCGATAGTAGCAAACCGTACAACAAAAGCCAGAATTATAAATAGGATACAAAAACTGTCGTTGGCTAGAGTGGTTCGAGCATACAGGACCACATCACTGGACGCGTTATGCGTCCTCGCGGGCGTCCCCCCTCTCACCCTCTTGACGGAAGAGAGGCGACGAATCTTCCTTAGAACCATAACTGTGGACAGAACACATGAGGATTATTACCAGTCACAGATTAAGAAGATAAAAGGAGAGGAAAGGCTTCAAACGCTGAGATTATGGCCGTAAAACATATGCTTTGATCCCAAAAATAGGATATTGGTTAGGATGGGGCCCACAACTGCTGGATTTTCATCTGACCCAGATTCTGACTGGGCATGGGTGCTTCGCTGACCACCTCTTCAAGATAGGCAAACGTAAGGATGCTATATGCATCGATTGCACACTAACTGTAGATAGCCCGGAACACACATTGTTTGAATGTACAGCTTGGGAGCACCCAAGAGTCACATTAAAGAGAGCTGGGCGACTATATTGGGGCGCGAAACCATCCTTACAGCGTTCGATAGAAAATCTAGAAAATAAAAGATACGAATATCGAGCTAAGAAAAGCAGTATATGCCTGCTACTTTCTTCTGGCTACGGGGGCTGTAGATCGTGCCGAAGACGAGGCACAATTCGAGTTGCGAATAGAGAGAGAGAGAGAGAAAGAGAGAGAGACGCGTCGTGGTCGCGAAAGTTTTGGACAATCTCGTGACTCCCCTACTGTTAGGAACGGATTCGATAGCGAGGTTCGGAATAATAGCGGAATATCATAACGCTATTTGGTATTTCGCGTCGCGACCAGGTGATAGGTTTCGCTTCGAAAGTACTCCTCCTAGCGCAATATGTTGTGGTCTGCAGATATTAACGGAAACTGAAAAGAAACGCCTAGATGAATTCCTCGAGACCACGTTGCCAGAATTTGACCGTATCAAGGGCATAACGAACTTGATCAGTCACAAGATCGATGTAGGCGACCACCAGCCTATTAAACAGCAATATTATGCCGTCTCCCCGAAAGTACAGGAGGCCATATACCAGGAGGTAGATAAACTACTGGCCGACGGCATAATTGAGCCATCGAGGAGTGGCTGGACAAGTCCGATAGTAATGGTTAAGAAGCCCAACGGCACGAACCGATTCTGTCTCGATTTTCGGAAAGTTAACGAGGTCTAGAGGAAAGACGCGTACCCGCTACCGCTCATGACGCAGATTCTCGATAAGTTACGTTCGGTGAAATATATTTCGACAATCGACCTCAGTCAAGCGTATTTCCAAATTCCCCTGGATGAGAAAAGCCGCGAAATATCAGCGTTTACGGTACCGGGGAAGGGCCTATTCCATTTCCGTCGCATGCCGTACGGACTATCGGGCGCTCCCGCAACTTTTCAAAGGTTATTAGACCGATTAATAGGCTCGGAAATGGAGCCACACGCTTTTTCGTATTTGGACGATATTATTATCGTGACTAAGACTTTTTCGGAGCATCTCGTGTGGCTCAACAGAGTACTGAATAAGATCAAAGAGGCCGGTCTAATAATCAATGCGAAAAAGTGCGAGTTTTGCCGTCAGGAAGTCCGGTATTCGGGTTTCGTGGTGAGCTGGGAGGGGCTAAAGGTGGACGCGGAGAAAGTCCAACCCGTATTATCGTTCCCTCCCCCGAAAACGGTCAAGCAGGTGCGACGTTTCCTAGGGATAGCTTCTTGGTATAGAAGATTCATTCCGGGATTCGCCACACTTGCTGAGCTACTAAGTGGCCTTTTACGGAAAGATCGCGCATGGGAATGGAAGGACAGCCAACAAGCTGCCTTCGAATCCCTCCGGAACGCGATTGCCTCAGCACCTACCCTCTCGTGCCCCGACTTCGAAATTCCATTTACGTTGCAAACGGATGCGAGCTCGGTTGGACCAGGCGCGGTTTTAACGCAGGAGGTCGATCAGGTCGAAAGAGTAATCGCGTTCGCGAGTAGATCTCTCTCACTTCCAGAGAGAAAATATTCCGCTACGGAGCTGGAATGCCTTGCAATCGTCTGGGCGGTAGAAAAGTTTCGGCCATATTTGGAAGGGTACACGTTTACGATAGTGACGGACCGCAACAGTTTGCGATGGCTTAGAACCCTTAAAAATCCGACAGGGAGATTAGCGCGTTGGGCTCTGCAGCTACTAGAATACGACTTTAAAGTAGTATATTGGCAGGGAGCCCTGAATAAGGTACCGGATGTACTATCGCGAGCATTCGAAGGGGAAGGAGTCGAAGAAACCGAGACTCACCTGGTAGCGACGATTCGGACAAAGTGGTACGAGGGGAAATTCGCGGAAGTAGAGCGAGACCCGAGCAAATACAAGGACTGGTCAATTCGGAACGGGGAACTATTTTGCCGTCGTACCGACCCCCTAATCGCGGAGACGTTAGGGTTAGATGGAGATGAATGGAAACTGGTAGTACCGGAAGAACGCAGAACCGAGATCCTGCAGGAGGCGCACGATAACGTACAAGCAGGGCATCTGGGTGTCAAAAAGACATATCAGCGGATTGCGCCCCGCTACTACTGGCCTGGCATGTATAGGACAGCGGTAGAATACGTAAGACGCTGTAATACCTGTCAACTCACGAAGGTGGAACAAACACTCCCGCCGGGGTTGATGGGTCGGCGCCGTGTTGACATGCCGTGGTCAGTGGTAGCCGCTGACATTATGGGCCCATTTCCGCCTAGCAGATCCGGTAATGTGTACCTCCTGGTCATCCAGGATCTATTCACAAAATGGATAGAGTGCACCCCGCTCCGACGTGCGACCGGTCCAAAAATTGCCGAGGCACTCGAGTCATTAATCTTTTCGAGGTGGGGAACTCCGGACGTTTTGTTAACGGATAACGGCACGGAGTTCGCCAACAAAACTATTCGGGAGCTCGCAGAGCAATACGGTATCCGGTTGAGCACTAACCCCCCGTACCACCCACAAGCCAATCCGGTTGAACGCGTTAATCGAATCCTTAAGACAATGATTGTAGCGTACATAGGTAGGGCTCACCGAGATTGGACCTGAATTTGACACAGTTTCGATTCGCTTACAATACCGCCAACCATTCCGTCTTACAGGCCTCCCCGCGTTTTTGAATTTCGGGCGAGAGCTATGACCGGCAAAGTGTGTCCGTGCGAGTGTAGAGCCTCCTGTCGACCTCGAGGTAGTATCCAATGAGACGTGGAAAAAGAGAGTTACACAGTTGCCGACATTAGGGTACTGGATGTTGGAAAACCTCGAGGACGCCTACAAGAGGCAGGCACACAATTATAATTTGCGACGTAGAGATAGGGAATTTAACGTTGGAGATAGGGTAATGAAGCGACAACGAGTCCTCTCCTCACCGGCGAATTACGTCGCAGGAGTGTACGTCCTAACCGCGGAGGACGGACGCAATCTAGGCAAAGCGCACATAGAGGATCTCAAGCCATACTTCCCCCCCCCCACACCCCTAAGAGCAATAGTTAACATCGTAGGATCATTTTGTTATTTAGAAATGGACCGAGTAAAAATGATTGAGGCCCGCTTAGGCGGGCGTTATACCCACTACCGGGGGGTGCCGAGCGGCTACGGCGAACATCGTATGCCGCCCGTTCGGACCCCCGGAAGAGAGACCAGCCACGCTAAGCCCGGAGCCGGAGGAGGAGGAGACATTCATTTCCACGGCAACAATAGTCCTCACGGCACCCGCAACACTGAAGGGAGGAGAAGAGGAGGTACAGGGGGGGAACCCGAGGGAGTCCCTCCCCGGCCAGACCAAAACCACGGCCACCATCAAAATAGGGGAAGGGGCGACATTACGGACAGCCCAACCCGGACATCCGGCAGAGCCCAAGAGCCGGCAACATACACAACCCGCACGGCACATCTCCGACGCAGAGGAGGCGAGAAGAAAAAACCAGCTAGAAGAACTGATGAATAGCTGGCCAAAGACCTTCGGACGGGGGGGGGGGGGTCCCGCGGAGAAGAAACAATTGCCGAGATCCCCCGCCCGGGTCCGATACCAATAGCGACCCTAACAACAGAACATAGGCCGCGTCCGGAACAAAGAATAAGGTCAACGGCCACAATATCGCCAGGGCCCCCAAGAATACAGTGGACCACCAGGGAGAGCTTGGAGACCCGCATACAGCGGGTACAACAAGAACATCGGCGGGCAACGGAGATATTGACCCCGAGGGTACAGAGAGAGGAAACCCCGGGGCCGAGAGATGAAGCAGGAGCGGCACACCACCCATCAGACCGAGGGAACCGAAATAGAGAGGCGCCGCCAAGAAGAAAAGGGGCAGCGTGGTGGAGGTGGGGTGCTGGCGATGCCACAGTAGAGAACACACCCATACCGAGTGCACAGCGCCCCAAAAGTGGGACTACTGCTTCCGGTGCAGGCGACCGTATTACACGGTCAAAACCTGCCCGGAGTGCAGGCCCACGTGGAGATCACGGGGGCCACAACACGACCGGGGGGCCAGACGCTGAGCGGTCGCCTGTCACCAAAGGAAAGGGGGGGAACGATTACCGCCAATAGGCAGAAGCGATTGTTTTTTGTTTGGTTAAGAGTCCTAGCTACCTAAAGGGAGAGAGAAAATAGAAGACTGCCGATACGGTTGCCGCGCTAAGAAGCGCCAAATTAAGACTGCGATTAGTTTAGGGGAAATAAGGATATTTTTTTTGTTTGTTTTTCCGTCTTTCGATAGAAATAAGAACTTTTGCCGCGTCAATAGGCGCTCATTAAAAATTAATAACACGAAAGTCCACCGCTTCATTAACCCTACCCCAGCGTCAGCCCGGGCCCAGCGGGGCCCGGCAATTGCGTTTATTGATTTTTCAGCTACGTGCCGGTCGTATCAGCAGGCCTCGCCACAAGGAAGAGAGTAAGGAAATCAGGATCGCACGTACTTGTCTAGGACTCAAGGTGTTGGGATTCGTGTATGTCTCTGTTTTGGTTTTGGGTACACCCTGGAAGTCCGAGGAAGACCGATCGCCACCGAGCCCGCGAGCAGCCTGACCGGTAACTGCCAACGGTGTACCCCGGTCTCTTTTAGGGGGGAGGAGTTGTGACGTGGCAGGTTTTGCCGACGTCTTTCCGAACCTTCCACCAGAGACCGGGTCACCTTTTAGACCATTGGAATCGAAACGGGCGTTGCGATCGATCTCCCTGGACACGTACGGGTTACAGCGGAAAAGAATTATCGCGTTTAAACGTCGCGCCGCTACGCGCGACGCGAAGTTTCAGGTTCGACTACGCTCCTTAGGAGACTTCGATGCCCATCTTCTGCTGCTAATTGGCGAGAAACTTCGAGAACAGGCACCCGGAAAACCTATCGCAAGTCGGCGAGCACGGAGAAGACAACGGGGATTGGACCGAGCCCGGATCCGTCAACCCGGAGACATCGACGAGGCAATTACGTTAAAGGGACGACCAACGGCCCAACCTTGTCGATTCTCGCCCGGGCAGGGCCATGAGAGCCCACCCGGAATGGCTCGCGTCCACTCTTTCCGCCCTCGCAGCGTTATCGGACGCCGCCTCGACAAACTTAACAATTTTCGATGGCCCGGGTCCGAATCCTTTAGATTCGGCCCTGCAGCGAGGAGCCACGCGATAGGCCCGAGTGTCGCCACAGCGAAGATGGATGAGGAAGTAGAGGGGATGCCTCGCTTCCGCGTTCCGAGCCGACACGAAGTAGGTCACTAGGCCGAAGGACTGCGAATAAGTAACAGTTAGTACCGATTTAAAATCGCGGATTTACAAAGTAGCATCGTGCAACCCCATTGCTGCGTGAAAGGAGTCCACGAATTGGTAAGTGCCGGTCAGTTTTCGATATTAGAGAACCTGTGAATGCTCGTGTTGGCTCGGGGCGTATTTTGACGGGATTTATAACCTCGCGTCGTGTGCCACGTGCTTTCGGCGTGTCCAGCGATCGGGAAGAGCTCTCCCGAGAGGAACGCCGGGCCGTGTATCGTAGCGTCCCCGAGTGCTGCGTGTTGCGGGGCGTACGATCTTTCGTTTCGATATTTGATAGAAGATCCTCGAGACGTTCCACGGTGGGACGACGCGACGCGCCCGTTTCGTTCTAGCCGCGTTCTTTTCCGTCCTCGCCTAGTCACTTTCTACAGCATCGCGTATTCTACCGAAGCTCGGCAGATTTCGTGTCCACCGGGGCTTGTACAATTCACGCGGAATCCTGTGACTGTCGAGCTCGACGCGAATAGAAAGAATCTACGCGCGAACGGCCGAACTACCGCCGAAGATTATTGACGATGCGCCGGCAAATATTTTGACTGCCGCCGGTTCGCACCGGTGGCCTGTACTCTAACATCCCGTCCGTAATAAACGGTGTTAATTTGCCAAATAGATTCTTTTCATTTCGAATGTGAGAAACGTTCCTGTCGCGGGGAATGCCCCGTCCTTTTTCTCGTGTGGAAACCTGACCTGTTCCGTCGCTATCCTTGGCATTCACACAGTCCTCGCAGATTCGAAAGAAGTTCGTGTAGAGACAAAAGTTTCGCGTGGCACGGTAACGTGCCTGGCGCCCGAGTATCGATCTACGGTCGATTTAGTATTGTCCAATTTCGAGTCTGCGAGTGGCTGTTTGTCCCGGGAGGACCACGTTTCGCGCGACCGAGCGTGGCCCGGTCTCAAGACCATAATTTCCCGAGTCCGATTGCTGATTTCGTTCGCGAATCGGTAAACGGCGTGACATGCTATCCTTCTTAATCTTCCCTTCTATTCTTTCTTTTTCTTCTTTCCCTTCTTCCCTCCCTATCTCCTTATCATTATCTCCTCTCTCACTCATTTTTTTTTATCTATACTTCTTTCTAGCTACCTTCCCTGTTTTCCCCTTTATCCAGGGAATCGGTAAACTATTGGGAGCCCAAGTTGGTCATCCCGCCTCATAAAGGTACCCGCCGGCTCTATCTCCTCTGTTTGGAGGATAGAATAAGGAAAAAGGGGGTGGTCAGCGAACAAATGGTACTACTGTGGAAAACTGGGCATGGACCCTATCAAAAAAACGGAATCAAAAATGCAAACGGCACATCAATTAGAAACCTTTAAGGGAAAGGCCGGGTGGACGGAGCTAATAGCTGAACACTGACCAGAACCGAGGATGGTGGTCACATCCGAACAATTATCCATATTTTCTAGGATGTGTCAAGCCCACCCAAGGAGAAAGATCCCGATGAACCTGATATCAAATCTCTCAGGAGACAGATTTCGGTGAAGTTGGTGAACCCTTCCTTCTCAACCCCATCGCGAAGTAGGTCGGCAGGTGAAGACCGAATGGAATTGATATCTCGGCCCAGCCGAGATTTCGATGAAGTCGGATTGGATCCGAAGTAGCAGTAACTTCTTCCCAATGGTAAAAAAAACAATATGCGGTCTCTTGCATTTGTACTCCCAATAGACTCACAGCATAGGCGGAGGGATTAGCCCTAGGGGAGGGTGTGGGCAGGTTTCTGGACTATCTGGAAACAGAATAGGGACGGGCTTCAAACATTTGACACATTCGACATGAAAATATGGTGAAGTGGGGGGAGTCTGAAAGGGCAGGCGAGACACCCTGCAGGTCTGAAGGTGAGGGGGCCCGACGTTCACACCGAGCCGTAAAACAGCTCAAAAACTCACAAAAAAATTAGGTAGCATGGCCCGCTCATCAATGATGACCTACCCGTCTAGTAAGTCGACGACTCTGAAAATGGCCCGGGCCGAATAAAACAGAGGGGACGGCTGAAAAACGAGGACAATTGCAACCCGCTAAAGGGCCGAGTGCCGGCAGCGCCAATTGTGATACTGGTGATGAAAGAACCGGTGTGCCCTAAGGAAGCGAGGGCGGCCGAACCGCCCTCCCCGGCAATAAACACTACTACTACTACTACTACTACCTTCCCTGTTACTCCTTTTCGAAATTCCCGATTCCTGCTCTATCTTTCTTCTAGTCTATCTCTTTCCCTCTAGTTAGCGCCACTTTCTCTCCTACTCTCTTTTCCCTCGCCTTCCTGTCTACTGCCACATGATCCTAACCTACTATCCTACAGCACACTTCACTTCCCTACTGCTCTTTTTCTCACTCCCTCTCCCTTAGCCCTTATTTTATCGTCTATCTCTATACCCCACTAACCCCTCTCCACCACTTTCTCCACTCACACTTCTTTTCACTCCACTCTTTCACACAAAAGTTTCGCTCAACTATTCGCACACAACCACCTCTCATACGACCGGAAACGGGAAGCCTCTCAGATTGGTATGAATAATCACAGTAATAAAAGAATGCTATCGGAAACCAGAAGGAGTGATCGGATTAAAAGACGTCTACATATTTCGTACAACGAAGATGATATACCAGATGATAGTTTAATGTGTGTTCAATCATTAGTGTGTGATATTCCTGCATCATATCAGGAAATTAGTAGTAGAGATGACAGTGTTAAATGGGAACGAGCTATTAAAGATGAAATTGATTCTCTTTTGACTAATAAAACGTGGACATTAGTGCCAAGACCTAAGAACAAAAATATTGTAGATTGTAAATGGGTGTTTACAATTATGAATTGGAAACCCATTAAAATATAAAGCTCGTTTGGTTGCAAGAGGTTTTAGTCAAAAGTATCTAGTTAGACTATGATGAAACTTTTGCCCCTGTTGCCAGAATTTCAAGTTTTAGGTTCATTATTGCATTTGCGAATCAGTTTAATTTATTAATCATAATATGGATGTTAAAACGGCCTTCTTAAATGGTAGATTAAAGGAAGAAATTTATATGAGGATGCCTGAGGAAATGAAAGTGAAAAGAATCAGGTTTGTAGATTAAATAAGGCATTGTACGGACTAAAACAAGCAGCAAGATTGTTCAAGATTGGCGCGCCCGAGCGCCATATTGCCACATTAGCACCGCGCGACCCCACCAAGACTAGCGCGATCCCGTCGAAACCGCGAGCGATAACGTATGCCATCGAGGCTCACGCGGGCAACGGATCGGCTACGTGATTGGCTTGTCACCATTCTCGATCCTTCTGGAATGTTCGCGAACGCTTAACCGGAACCACCGGTGCGTGACAAACAACCAGGAGGATCGAGACAATAAAAGTGAGTGACAACCGTCATCTGGCTCTCTCTAACGCATACGATCAGCGGTTGTAAATCAAAGCGATATTTAGTAAAGTCCTTTCAATTATATTTCATTTCATCATTTGTACAATAATTCCATCATACAGTGTAGTTCGAGTTGACAATCTGTTCATAGTGCAAATACAGTTATTTATACACAATATTACATATACAGTCCACCTCTCATCATTTCGAATCCATCCGTTACCACGTTTATCCATTCCTTTTCAATCTTGCATTCGTCTCCTTTACCATTTACTCTGCAATCCTATTTCATTCTTCTCAGCTACTCAATTCCTTCAACGTCACGTTCCTTTCATTCTGACCACGCAAAACTGCTTCCAAAACAAGATGATGGTTTGAAGAATTTGAAAAGGCTCTTAAAGAAAAAGGTATCGAAAATTCTCCAGTTGACCGTTGTACATATTTACATTTTATACAGAGGAGATGTTTCGAAATATATTTATGTCGTTCTATATGTTGATGATCTTGCAATTGTAAAAGCTAATAATGAAACCCTTAAGAGTTTCAAATAATACTTAATGAACAAATTTTCAATGGTCGATTTGAAAGAGATTAAATTGTTTCTTGGACTAAGGGTTAAAAGAATTAGAGATAAAATAGTTTTAGATCAAAGAGTTGTGACGTGGCAGATTTTCCTACGTCCTCCGGAACCGATTATCGGAAGACCGGGTCACCCTTTGGCAATATAAACGCGAGATGGGCAGTAGCGAGCGCTCTCCCTGGGCACGAGCGAGACCTACGGGCAGAGCATGATTTTAAGCGTCGCACAGTGGGGTATTTGCCCGATTCAGCGGCCGCAGCAAGTTCAAAATTCGCTCAATATTGAAACTGCTGTAACTTTGCCACAATGTATCCAAATTTGATGAAAAAACAACCATTTTAAAGCTTGAGATTTCTACTTTTTGTACTGTATGCGGTTTTTGCCGAAACGGATGTTTTGAGTTTAAAATTAGCCCATAAAAAGGAGAGTATCAGATTGTAAAGTATGTAGCTATTTTTCAATCAAGTACTGCGGATTATAATCAATATTTTAACGTTATTCGTCTATTTTAAGTACACCAGCGAAAAGTGTAATCATTTACAATTAAAATATCTTTTTAAAATAGTTATTACAAAGAATAATCTTCGTTATTGTTTCCGAGGGAACCGGCTAATCACCGAGTATGCTGCCGGAGTAGCTGCGAATCGCCGGAAGCCAAGGATCGTCGCGCAGGACACGGCCTTGCCAAAATCGAGCTAGCGATAAGCCGAAGCGTTTCGCGGGGGGGAAAGTTAGGGAAGCGGGGGACACTCTGCTTCCGCGTTACCGAGCCACAGCGATGCCAGAATGAGCGCCGAATGGCGTTCATGTACTCTCCTCCTTACTATTCCATTCCAGCACCGTGCGGAGGCGCACATTTTGAAGTCCCCATCGCGCACGTGCAACGTGTCTCCCATTCGCCCCACTCATTCCCCGTCATCAGAGAGGGGGTACATCATTTCACCGTGACTCCCCGCATTTGGCATCACTGCCGAGCCACTGCGTAAAGGACCACTTCTTCGTTGGCTTAAGTCGTGCTCGCACGTTAATTATTGCGTAAAAGAACAAAGTATTTTGCGAGAGCGCTGCCGGATCGAGGGACAGAGGAAGGCCGTGGAACAGCTGCCGGCATCCTGTTACTCGTGGTAAGCATCCGTCAGATTCCCTTCGATTTGCAGTGATTTTCTTCATGTTGGCTCGATTAGTGTTCCGCGGGTCTGCGATCGCGTCGCCGAAATAACGACGAGGCTTCGTAACTGCCGGTATTCGCGTCGGGAGAAGTATTGCGAACGGTAGGAATCCGTCAGACGACGAACACGCGGGGAATTTTATTTTGCGGGTGCGAAGCACTATAATTTAGCGAGGATCCGCGCGTCGTCGTTCATTTCACGCCAATCTCGTCTCGTCCCACGGTGGGACGCAGCCACGTGCTCGCCTCGTATCTTCGTGGCTTATTCCGACGAAAGCAACCTGGTAGAGAACGCGTATTCCATCGGAATCCGGGCGTAAATCACGCGTGTAGTGCGTACGAGGACGCAAACATAGCGTTGCTGCGAAGTTCGACGCGGCGAATAGAACGTCCGTGAGGGACTCAAGCGCGCGTGACAAACATCGGTCGTCAAAGTATTTGCTACGCGCCGGCTAACCTGAAAAACGCTGCCGGCCTCCACCGGCAGCGCGATTCTGTCATCAATCGTGCAATACATTATTGTTAGCCAAAATCTCGTGATTCTTTCGTGGGAAAGCGTCCCGCCGCGGGGAACGCCTCGTGTCCTCGGTGTTGTTCACGACTCACGCGTTGTAGCGAATCCTTTAGAGCGGCACCTTCTAGTGCTTGGTGCCCGAATAATATTAAAGATCACGTGAAACGACCAGCCTGCGAACATCTTTTGTCCCGGGTGGACCGCGTTTCGTGCGGCCGAAGGCGGCCCGGCCTTCTGGTATGTAAATACCCGGTGTCGCTAGCGTTTTCGCCCTTCTGGCGATGACGAAATACTAGACGACGTGACATACCATACACACCAGGTGGTGAAGCATTACTAAAAAAGGACTGGGGGACTCTACCAATGATAATGAGCGGTGACTTCAATGTCCAGTTCTCCAAACCTGAAAGTCATTGACTTTTTGGCTAGAGAATTCAATTTAAAAATCAACTGTTCGATCGCAAGGGGCCGTCCACTAGAGTATCGTATTCTCTCTTTCTGACTCTCTCCTTTCACCCGAAGGCTGCTCGAGTCGGCCGTGAAGGATGACGAGTCATCAAGGGTGTGTTGAACGGGAAATGCAGCGCTCGGCAATATGCAGCGTTCGGCAATACCCAATCAATACATCGCCTTGCGTATATCAATGAAACGTCATTGAAATCAGCCCATAGACTGATTCGGAGCCTTCTTCACGACGAAGAAGGTTCCCCCACAAATTAAAAACAAAGGTCCCTCGAAACAAATGTTCCCCCTAAAAAAAACAATTACGACCAACATCGCGAACGAACATTCTGGTCTTCCCACGCGTCCAAGGCAGAGTCTGCCAGAGCAGCCTTGCCGACGAGTCCTCCTGGCAGACTCGGGACGAAACGCGGCTTTATCATTTTTAAAACTAGTTGCTTAATATTAATTTGGCGAGTGACATTTCGAACGAACATCAACAATACTGTAAATACACCAACTACCAGGTCGGGTACAACAATTGATGCTGTATCTGCTAGGAATTTAGAATGTGTTAAATCACAAACGTTTGTGTCGTATTTTAGCTATCATAAACCAATTGTCACTATGATAGACACTGATCATCCTGCAGGCACTGCTAATTCTGCGGATAAATAATCAATCCGCGCAACAATTGTTAATAACTAATTAACCAGAGTTAATTTGTGAACATTTGCAATTGGATAATATAGAATCAACCTCTGGCTACTTTCACATGCAGTTTCTCATCGGATTTTGTTCCGACTGAAAGATTTATAAACAATTATCCAAACCCTTGTTCTAAACTAACCTGAAAAATTTTTACAGGTGTCAGGTAAGTAAAAAAAAGAAACATACGCGTGGAAAACCATTGGCGGCAGAAGTGAAACTTCCCAGATAACACAACGGCTCGATTTCGGCCGGGCCCTGTGCGCGCTAATACGCGCATACCACCTGCAGAAACTCGAGTCCAGGACCTGCAGGCCGGGCCGGTATTCTGTCCATTTGCAAGATTGCAAGGATGCGGGATTCGCATTCTCATTTCGTGATAATACAAAGACGGGGTTTTTCAGTAGTCAAAAACGCCAGATAAAAGATCAATCTAAGCAGCAATCGTCCTCAAAAGTCTTATTTTTTTACTTTAACGACGTCTGCCACATTCATGCGATCCGCCCTGTGTTCTGTATACTGGAATCGGCTTTATTGGCCACATTAGTGTCACCGTTCTGCCCTCTCAAAAAACAGGCTGAATCCCGGCCCGGCCTGCAGGTCCTGGGCTCGAGTTTCTGCAGGTGATATGCGCGCCAATGGCACGCACAGGGGCCCGTCCAAAATCGAGCCGCCTGAGGCTCGAGCAACTCCAAGCGTTGTGTTGCCTGTAATCTGCAGGTCAGGGGCTCTGCAGGCTGAGCCAGGTGGCAGGCTGTGCTGACTGGGTTATTCTTGCAGTCTAGTAATGTTTAGAAATAAATTAAGATTGGTAAAGGGATTGGTATGCGTTCGAATTCACAGTGCCTTATATTTATTTGTTTGGGATTGGCTGAATGAGTCGGCAGCGTCAACGCGCCGATTTACTACGCCGCCCCGCTATTGGTGGACTCGTACGATGACCGCTAGATCGAGAGTCGATAAGCAGCTTACAATAGCTTAGACCAGCACCGTCGAACGTCTATTGAGATCGATTATCGACCCCAAAAGGGAGATCACTATTGGCGGATCGCTCTATCGATCTGCCAATCACTAGTTCGACGGTGACGGTAAACTGACAGCTGTTCGACTCCGATCTCAACGTTCGTCAATCGTTGCTTACCTTGCTCACGAGAAACGTCGCGCGGCGTGTTTGACCGGTTTTCGCGAGTGAGTCGATTCACGCTATCTGGTTTCACGGAAGCTACTCGTGAATATCTCTAACGCTCTACAAAAGATAACACACTTGTTCTTATCTATATCTCTTTATTACAAGTTTCAAACCAAAACGAGCTTGTGTTTTGGTTTGTTACACCTCTCTGCTGTACATAGTTCGTTGACATATTTTGAACGAACCCCAGTTGGGGAAATAAAGTTAGTTCGACGTGAAGTGACTTGTTCTACCCCTTCTAATCCGAAACATTATTCTTTATTTTACTAAGTGTACACTGGTGTTCAGTCGAAGACGTTATACAGAAAGAAGAAATAACGCGCGTCCGCTCGCGTTTATATACAGGCGCTTGGTCGAACATTCTCGATGATCGATGTTTAAATTCTTTGCCTTCCTGGCGTTTAAAACTAAACCGTCAGCTGTTTTTCTGACAGGTTAATGACCGATCGGTGATGTGTCCGTCTTACCGTGTTTACGTGCCCGCGCACCGACGTGTCATCGCATCATCGCAGGTTTGCTTACGCGAGTTATTTTGCTGATACGTTAACGGTCGCTACATTGGAAATGGTAAATAATCCTAACGAAGCGACAACAAGATCAGGAACAACTCGCGATGCAGTATTTGCAAGACATTTAGACAAAATTGAATCAAGAATATTTATATTATATTTGAGCTATCACAAGCCAATTGTTTCAATGATAGAATCATAGAAAATCATAGAAAAAATAATGAACGATTGTTTGAGATTTTCCATTACGTTGACCATATGTATTGTATTTAAATAAACTTTGACATCGATCTATCGATCAGTTCGGCACGCCGTCGTCCCCGCACCGCCCCAACGCTCCCCGCGAACGCCACGGGTGGATCGAGCAGCTCGGGCCTCGCGGGCGTGGCAGGGGGAGCGGACGCGGTGGATCGACGCGCCCAGCTGATCAATCAGTTCGTCTATTGACACTACCAAGCGACATTCGTATACGTTATACTCAACCTTCCGAAGTTTTCGCATCCGTCTCGTCGAACCGCCTCAGTCTTCCTTCTCAATTTTTTACATTTTCACCTTAAAGTCTCGGTATCGATCCGATTTCCCGAATCGACCCGGAATCTAAAACAACGATCAAAATTTGCAACGCAAAGAAGGAGAGCGTATGGGGAATGCTATGAAAGAAAGAGACATAGTTCATAGCATTCCTCGTACGAACTTGTGCGCCGATAACATAAACTAATGTCTATCAGACCGTATCTGATGCGAATATGTTTGCTTCTTCTATCGTTCCTGTGCAGTTAATCTCCGGTGATATAAATTCAAAGAAAAAAATTGTATTCATCAACCATCCTCTACAAGATTTTGCAGACCCATTCGCCTCCATTTTGTTCATGAAACAACAGATATCATAATAAAACAAGTACAAGACATTCAGAAACAAATAGAATCCCTAAATCCAACGTTTGTTAAGTGCAAAGGCATCGATGTATTCGTAAGACACAAATTATTATTAACGATGATTGACGGCAAAGTGTGCAATGCCATTTCAGAAAATTCCTCCATAGAAAGATGCTACCTATGCGGAATAACGTCCAAAGATTTTAATAAAATTGAATTGGTAATGAGTCGAAGTATCCACGACGAGTACAAATTAGGATTTGGAATATTTCCATTACACGCCTATTTGCGACTTTTTTGAGTGCGTATTGCACTTGTCGTATAAATTAGTTATTTGCCAATGGTATATTCGTGGCAATGAAAGTAAAAAAAAAGTTTCAGATAATAAACGAAGGATACAAAACTTATTTAAATCTGAAATGGGCTTAATTGTCGACAGACCAAAACCTGGATATGGTACGACAAATGACGGCAATACTGCTCGTCGCTTTTTCGACGATCTTAATAGGTCGACACAAATTACACTGTCCAACAAATTTCAACTTTTTTTGTGTTGGCATGAGTTATCGCCAGTGGCGCTCACCACTAGAACGGGCGTTCCATGTGATATGGCGCGGCGAACGCCCGTTCTAGTGGTGTGCGCCTCTGGCGGTAACTCATGTCGGGCGAAGATATTTTGCTTTCTGGTTCGAAAAAAACGTCGACCACTCAAACTTGAAAGGGTGGTTTCTCGAGATAAAAGTCTGCTCTTTCGTGTGGTATAGTTCGATTTTCCACTGGACCCTTATTTTTTTGAGATAAATTCAAAAATATCTGCAAAAATTGGTGTCTCTCCGCCTTTAATGATTATTTAAACATGTTTAAACAATCATAATGTATTAATATTGGATATCACTGTATTCGGGAAAGTCTACAGAATCTTTTGCTGTAAAGAACAATTCAATATCTTTTATAATAACATCACAATATTTGTTCAAAGTTGAAAAATATGTCTTTTTTAAAACTCAATTTTCTCAAAAACTGTACGTCTAGGAAAAAAATTCAGGACAGATTCTGAATTAGCGCCAAAAACACTATAAGAATCGTATAGTGGGAATCGAAATACTTTTTGGCTGTTGGACAGTGTTACTGGAGTAGATCAGGAGATAATACATCGATTTCGTACCATTTTAATAACTATATCAAGCACATTCCCCACGAAAATAGAACTTTTCCAGAATTATTGCTATGTGTTCAGGATTCAAGCTGTGGAATTCAGCCTCTATTAGCTGGAACGGTAATCGCATTGTCACCCGTTTCTGCCGTGTATGTCAACACGCGGATTGCTCGCGGATCGTTGTTGCTCGACACCGCTTGGTAACAGAGATCGCTCTCATTGGTCGAATTCCACCGTTTGAATTCTTCAAATTCACTGACCACAAACCACGCGATTCACGGGCACCTATTAGGGTTCGCCCTTTTTTCATCGATCCTCGCTATTAACACACCTGCGGTGCCTGTTTAGCAGATTTCGCAATTATTCTGTACAAGCTACATCATCAATCGATCTAACATTGTTAAAACCTTGTTGATTCATTTCATTCTGCGCGGATCGTGTTCCACACTCGCACTTTATTATAATTCACGGTTCATTGTGTGCTCTTATATATACGGTGAACTCAATAAAGTGAGACGTCTTGCGTAAAGGTAATCATACAAGTACAACTTTTTCACGTTTTCACCCATCACATTACGCCTTTCCCGTGAAGTTTCCTTGTGCACTCAATTCTGAGTGGTTCCGGCAGCCGGCACTTCTCCGTCACCTTATTGTGTGCCGAAAGACTATGAAACAGCACAAAAATATGTTCAATTCTACCCTGTAACCTAACTATTGTTTACCTTCTCATATATATTGTGACGTTGCAAATTATGCGACGTCACTTCTCCGTTCATCTCGAGCGCATTTGAAAGCGATAAAGGACCGGACCGCCCTCTACCAGGCACAACACCGAAAATACAGGATTCGAGAGCGCTCCTCTAGGAGATTCCGATATTATCAAGGATCACATAATGACACCTGTCGCGCGCGCCGAGAACGGCAAGTTTCAGGGCCGTATATGGGGCGCGCCGAAGGAACCACCGATCGTCCGAATTGTCACGGGAAACTAACAGACGTCCCGCAGCCAGGAAGCGCCCGACTGAAAGCAAATGGCCGTTTCGAGATTTTGAGCTTGGTGCGAGGGCACTCGGCAAACCAAACCGGAGGCGACGCCAGGACAGCAGCTAAATCCAACATCACGTCCACTGCGACTCCTTTCAGATCCTGACGCCGTCTCGCCCCGTCAAGGGAGAAGCTGCCCAGGGGTCGGCGCCCTCGTAGCCAAGAAGAGGAAGCCCCTCCGCCGACCAAGAGAGCGAGAAGCTCCTTGGTCAATTTCGTGACTGTCCGGGGCCCTAGGACGCTAGAGGGAACGCTCCTGAGCCAAGAGTTTGCGCCCGTGGAAACACGGCATAGGCATTTCGGAGAAACGGTCGTGTGGGGGGAGCCGGGTTCGATTCGCTAGCTTGCCGAAAATCGATAGATCACTGTCGCGCTGGCTCTCGTCACGACACTACGTTCGGCCCTTTTGAATCGAGTTGCGAAATACGAATTAGTCGGTTACGTCGCGAACTGTTCGTGCCTGGTGGAGGTTCTCGCTGCACCTGAGACGACGACCGCCCAGTCTCCGAGCTCTACGCTCTATCGGGAGCCGAAATTCAAGGGAACATTACAAACGAGAAACGGTGAGTCGAAACTGTGATCTTTTCGATATTTCGGTGCGCGACGGCTCGACCTTCGTCGTGAGAGGACGAACGCTTCCCGTTCCGTCCTCGATAATTCGCTCGTATTCGTTTCGGGAATACTTTGTGTTTTCGGGTCATTTTTCGAGAGAGTTTTCTTCTTAGATTGCGTGCGAAAGAGTGTCCTAGAGGAGTCGCGTTTCGTGCGGGTAATCTCTGCGATAGTTTCGTGTATTCTCGAATCCTGTGTTTCTCGCCGCGCATCGTATCGTTTCCGTCGGCGTGCGATCGCGTAATCGTTAGCGTACGCGTTGTAGCGACTCGCGTACGGAAGTCATCGCGGCAGTCTCGTAATTCGCCGATCATCTGCGCCTCGCGTTTCGAAAGTTCTTGTCGAACGAAACGACGATCGAATTTCCAACGGTATCGTCGCGAGAGAAAAACGATAGGACAACCGCGCTGCGAACGACCATCTTTCCGCTATCTTGTATGAAGAGCGCGGGCTCTCGGGTCGCGGCCACGTGGCCGCAGATTTTGTAAATTAACGACCGCTACAATAAATAGCTCGAGACCATATCGTCGTCGAATCATTACGTTCCCTGTGAGATCCGTCCTGCCGAGAGGACTGTCCTAGTTTTCCCGTGTTTGAACCTTCTGGCCTAGTCGCGACGTCACTTTCGATCCGCGTTTCGAAGATTCGAAGATTTCAAGATCTCGGCTGCTCCGAGCTCGAGGGATATTTCGCGTTTCGTGTGGCATCCTTGACGTGCCTGGCGCCCGAACTTTTCGCGTGTAGAGAGAAAAACCGTCGAATCTTCGAATCTCGTTTGTCTCGGGCGGACCGCGCGTACTCGGCCTGCACGCGGCCTGGTCTCAGCGCCTGCAAGGCCCGAAGTTAACCGGCTTCCGCAGGTCAAACTGCCCGTCGGAAAAAGGCTAACGTGACAAATTGGCGCCCGAACAGGGACCTCTCTCTCGAAAGGGTTTTCCCGAAAACGGAGAGAGGCACGGGTTGACGAAAGACTCTCACAGGGAAGATCGCGGTTCGATCTTCCGGCACGGCGTGATCGCTCGAACGTAATTAGGAAAATCGACGGGAATTGCGAGACACAGGATAAGCGATCGGAGAAAATTTAACGCGAAGCGAGATTGCTCTCACGAACGTAGCGTACGGAAGCCACGTACAACCACGTTTCATTGCGTTTGCGTGTTTTCCGGCGGTCCTCGTGAAAAGAGGAAATAATTAGGCGAGCCAGTCCGACAAGGAAAATTTTTTTTAATTCTGTTTTATTCGATTTTTAGTGTTTAAATTATTTAACTTATTTAAATTATTGGAACTGTTGGTGTGTGGAGTGTACGTTTTTTTCGGTATTCCCTTTGTTCCCCGCCTGAAAAGGCAAATTCCTTCGTGTTTGTCGCGTAGTTAGTCTTTTTTTTGTATTTTTTTTTGTGTACGAACGACTTTCGGCGCGTTACAGAACAAGGACGCGATACCCCGTAGCGACCTTGCGAGATATTTTGAATTCCGCGACTTCAGCACTGAGTGAGACGGTTTCAATTCGAAAAGCGACAACATTTCGAGAAGTTTCAAAACGAAAGTCGGTTGGGAACCGCGATCTGGTCTGACAAACAACGAGTTTTTGTTTCGTAGCGAAGAGCGAGGCCGCGTCAGGGACGCTAGCATAAACATCGCTCGGTCGCGGGTCCTTGAGTTCGAGAGCTCCTGGTAACGTACGGTAACGGTCGCGTTTAGAAAAGAAAAAAATATATCGAGAAACAGCTTCGACGTTCAAGGCCACAGTTGAAAATCTATCGTTCGTTTTCAAGTACGATTCGTCGCGGGTTCCTAGGGTGAAATGTCGGAGGACGGCAAAACATGTTTCGAGATGGCCGGAGGACGACCGGTCATATTACAGCGCGTACGGGGCGGAGGAGTACGGGTCGGCCGTAAAACCGGACCCTGAATTCCCCAGCCCCGGGCCCACTACGCTGCGAGTACCGAAGGGATGGAGATCATCCCCGATCGTACCGCGACCGACGATCGTGACGACCTCGGTTCCTCCGGTCGAAGCCGACCATTCGAAGACAGCGTACGAGGTCATAAGAAAATGGGAACTATCGTTTAGTGGGAAACCCGGAGAGGATCCGGAAGAGTTCTTCCAAAGGCTCTCCATAATGCGGCGAGCGTGCACGATCCGAGACGCCGACCTCCTACGCTGTCTACCGATTTGTTTTACCGGTACCGCGGCGAAATGGTTCGATACCTGTCCTCCGATGTCCACCTGGGAGGAATTCGAAAACGAGTGGCAACAGAATTTTCGCGATCCGGACTATCAGCAGTTACTCGAACACGACCTTCAAGTCCGAAGGCAAGGGCCCGACGAACCGCTTCGCGATTACCTCGCGATTATGCGCAGTATGGTCGCGCGATTAAAAAGACCGTGGTCAGAACAAATGATAATAGATCGAATTTTCTGGGGCGCGAGAGCGGAGTGTCGAGTCGGTATCGATAAGCAGACGATCACCTCGGTGGCCGAACTCGCGAATCGATTACGTGAAGCGGAGCGATTCGGGATGCCGCAAAGCGTCGATAAATACCTGATCCCTACGATCGCGAACAAAGAATTCGCGTACGACGCGAAAAGGTACGCTACAGAAAAGGGCGAGGGGACGGGCCAAACTCCAATATACGAGAGGGTCAATGCGGTAGTCGACGCGCGAGGAGGGGAACCGCGTTACCGAGCGGGCCCCTCTCGACCGCGCGATTCCCCGATCTCCGAGCCGCCGCGTCATAACATCTCGGCGAACAGCCGCTCGCGCGACGAGCCGAACCGAGACCGCCCGACCGCTGCCGGGAACAGCCGAGCTGTCACTTCGTCGGTCCAACAGCCGACGGCGGACAGCACGTGCTGGAACTGTCATCGGCCGGGGCATAGATCGCGACAATGCTCGGAGCCTCAAACTCGCCATTGTTATCGTTGCGGGGAACCCGGGGTTATTGCAAGGGACTGCCGTCGTTGTCCACCGAGAGCGGAAAACTACTACCGACGCCGCTCATACGGGCCGGAGCGGCCTCGAACCCAGTAATTTCGGCCCGCGTAGCAAATACGGGACTCGACTCCGTTGTCCCTTCGAAACCACCGCTGTTGATCGTGCCCGTATACATTGCATATCGCAAGGCGCTCGCGTTAATCGACTCGGGCTCGTCGCTCTCGTTCGTGAGTCGGGAAACAGTTTCGTCCGTGGGAAAAGCCGCCACGATTTCGACAGCCGCAGACGAGTGTTATTTTCTTCTGGCCACGGGAGCAGTCGATCGCGCGACAGAACGCGTTCGGTTTTCGTTACGAATTAAAGACCAGACGCGAGAAATTTTCGCTTACGTTCTCGACAACTTAGTGAATCCAGTTTTACTGGGGGTCGACGCGATCGCGCAATTCGGTATCGTTGTCGAATATCATCGGAGGAAATGGCATTTCGCGTCGCGGCCGCAAGTAGAATTTCCATTCGGTTGTACCTCGGAAGATCCGCTCTGCTGCGGCTTGCAGATACTTTCCGAGCCGCAAAAGGAGCGGTTACGCGTTTTTCTAGAAAAAGAAATGAGCGATTTCGAGCGAGTACCTGGCATGACGACTCTGACCGCTCACCGGATAGACGTCGGTGATAACAGACCAATTAAACAGCGTTACTATACGGTCTCGCCGGTCGTCCAGCAAGCGATCTACCAAGAAGTAGATTCGATGCTGGAGAACGGAATAATTGAGCCGTCAGAAAGTGAGTGGTCCAGTCCGATCGTCATGGTGAAAAAGCCGAACGGCAAATATCGCTTCTGTTTAGACATTCGGAAAGTCAATGAAGTTTCAAAGAAGGACGCGTATTCGCTACCTATCATGTCGAGTATTCTAGATAAATTACGAGCCGCAAAATACATTTCTACCCTCGACCTCTCGCAGGCCTACTTCCAGATTCCGCTCGAGGAATCGAGTAAGGAAATTACAGCATTTACAGTTCCGGGGAAAGGGTTATTCCATTTTAAGAGAATGCCATACGGGCTCACGGGAGCCCCGGCAACATTTCAACGTCTTGTCGACCGGTTAATCGGACCAGAGATGGAGCCTCACGCTTTTTCATATCTCGACGATATTATAATCGCGACCGCGACCTTCAACAGTCATCTCGAGTGGCTCCATCGAGTTCTAGGTCGAATCAAGTCAGCGGGATTAATCGTGAACCCGGAAAAATGCGAGTTCTGCAAGGAGGACGTACGGTACCTCGGGTTCGTGGTCAGCCGGGAAGGGTTAAAAGTCGATTCCGATAAAGTCGCGCCCGTCCTTTCGTTTCCGGCTCCGCGGAATATAAGACAACTGCGACGATTTCTTGGGATGGCCTCGTGGTATCGAAGGTTTATTCCGGATTTCGCCACGGTCGCGGATCCGTTGAACATCCTTTTGCGGAAGGAAGCGAAATGGAGATGGGAAAGCGGACAACAATCCGCCTTCGAGAAATTGAAAACATTAGTCGCGACCGGCCCAACCCTGGCTTGTCCACATTTCGAGGTACCGTTCACCGTGCAGACCGACGCGAGCATGGTGGGACTCGGAGCAGTGCTGACACAAGAGATCGAGGGAACGGAAAGGGTAATTGCGTTCGCGAGTCGGTCGCTTAACGCGGCCGAACGAAAATATTCCGCGACCGAACTAGAATGTCTCGCCGTGGTGTGGGCCGTAGAAAAATTCAGACCGTATCTCGAGGGGTACCATTTCACGATCGTGACCGACCACCATAGTTTACAGTGGCTGCGAAAATTAACGAACCCCTCCGGTCGGCTCGCGCGGTGGGCGCTCCACTTATTAGAGTACGATTTCGAGATCAAGTATCGGAAGGGAGCGCTCAATCGCGTACCGGACGCGTTGTCTTGCATGTACGAGGGAGCCGAACCGGAGGAAGAGGGGGTCGGAGTAGTGACTGCGGCCGTGACGAAACTCGAATGGTTCGAACAGCAATTCCGAGAAGTAGAAAAGGGCCCGGAGCGGCACCCCGACTGGTCCATTCGCGAGGGGCAACTCTTCCATCGTCGTACCGACCCGTTGATCTCGGAAATTCTCGGCGGTGATTTAGACGAGTGGAAGCTCGTCGTACCGACCGAGAAAAGAACAGAGATCTTGAGAGAAAGTCACGACGAGGTGCAAGCGGGTCATTTAGGGGTTGAGAAAACTTACCACCGAATCGCAACCCGATATTATTGGCCGGGAATGTTCCGCACGGTCGTAGAATACGTGCGACGCTGCCCCACGTGCCAGTTAACGAAGGTAGAGCAATCACTCCCTTCTGGGCTCATGGGAAGGAGTCGTATCGGCGCGCCGTGGATGGTTATCGCAACCGATATTATGGGCCCGCTTCCCCCGAGTCGTGCAGGTTTTTCGTACTTGCTCGTGATTCAAGATCTTTTTACGAAATGGGTCGAGTGTTGCCCCCTGCGAAGGGCCACCGGGGCCAAAATTTCGGAGGCGTTAGAAGACCTGGTCTTCTCACGTTGGGGGACGCCCGAGGTATTACTCACTGATAACGGTACCGAATTCGTGAATAAAGCGATTCATGAACTTGCGCGGACCTACGGGATAACGATCACGACGACACCCCCGTATCACCCCCAGGCCAACCCTGTCGAAAGGGTAAATCGTATATTGAAGACGATGATCGTATCCTACATCGAAAAGGATCATCGCACCTGGGACGCGCATTTAGCGAAATTTCGATTCGCATACAACACCGCGTATCACTCAGTGCTGCAAGCTTCGCCCGCGTTTTTGAATTTCGGGCGCGAACCGAAACCGACTTTGTGTATCCGTGGTAGCGAGGAATCGCCGGTTGACCTGGAGGTAGCACCTCTCGAGGGTTGGACAGAGCGTATGTCGCATCTGGCCACGTTACGCCATTGGGTCACCGAGAACTTAGAGCGAGCCTACGAAACGCAGGCGAAAAATTACAACCTTCGCCGAAAAGATACGCGTTTCGAGGAAGGAGACCTCGTCCTCCGTAGACAACGCGTACTCTCGTCCGCGGCCCAAAACATCGCGGCCAAATTGTGCCCAAAATTTAGCGGCCCTTTTCGAATTGCTAAGGTCTTGTCGTCGGTCGTCTATCGACTAAGCACCCCGGAAGGGAGAGACGCCGGAAAGTCTCATGTATCCGACCTAAAGCCGTATACTCCACCGAACAACGGAGATCAAAACGGTAACCCTCCAAGTCCCAAATTGCTTTCAGATGAGAGACCAGGGTGATCCCAGAAGAATAGGGCTAGAGAAAAATGTTCTCACCGAGGAAATTGAGGATGCTATCGGTCAACTCTGCCTCCTACGACGGGCCGTCAGAAGCATGTCCTCAGAGGGAGGGCAAGGAGAAGCTCTCCGAATCTGCGAGGAGCTACAAAGCCAACTCAGCCATGTAACTAGGGGGACCAGGGCGTTGGGTCACCGTACCCGAGTACCGCCGGGCCAGACGTACATCGAGGCAGACAACGGGACACCAGGATCAGAAGAACCACGAGAGGAAATCGCGGCCACGCAGCCGAAGGCGAAGCAGGCTTCGCCGGGACAGCACGAGGAAACACCGTTGCCGCCGCGACGAGAAGACGAGACACCGTCGGAGACGCAAAAGGAGTCGCCGCATCGGAAGCAGGGGGTACCCGCAGTCCAGCATGCGTCCACCAAGGCCCCAACTCCGGTGACAAAAACCGGAACAATAACCAAAAGCCGACAGCAGAGGACAGCCAGTTGGGGGCAATATGAGCGCTGGGTAGCGCAGGAAAAGTTCACACCAAAGGATCCAGACGCATACTGGAATTGCGGGGAATACGGCCATGACCGAAACCAATGCCCCGTCAACGTAAAAACGCACTGCTTCCGGTGCGGCCGACCCGGATGCTCAGTCCGGACGTGTCCTGTATGCGGCGAGTCGTGGGTCCAGCAACGAAGGGGAAGAGAAGCGGAAGACGGGAAGGCGAATCCCAGGCAACGCCCGCCGCAAGACGCCAAAAAACACAAATAGCTCGAGGAGCCAGGGCGAACATGCGGCCCTCTCGTCGAGAGGAGAAAAAAAAAAAAAAAAAGAAATTATATTTTTTTTTAAATCGTTCGGATACACGATATCTTGTATTAGTAGCTCCAAGCAGAGAAATAAAAGTTGAGTTCGTTATCTCTCACCATTGCGCGAAAATTTTCGTTGGCGAAACCCAAGCCCCTCCACAGGTCAACCGGCGATGCTGACTCACCCGAGGTTCAAACAGGAACACCAGAATTTGTCGTTCGTTTGTGCCGTCCATAGTTTGTGTTTAAAGTGTAATTGTCGAGCGTGGTTGTTGTTTCGTGGTGACGGCTCCGGGTTGTAAAGGACATCTCTTTGGAGGAACGCTCTCTATCACCAGTCGAGCCGCGGATCACAGGGGCGACGAAGCCGTGTCGGTCCGGTCCATTTTAAGGGGGGGGGGGGAGTTGTGACGTTGTAAATTATGCGACGTCACTTCTCCGTTCATCTCGAGCGCATTTGAAAGCGATAAAGGACCGGACCGCCCTCTACCAGGCACAACACCGAAAATACAGGATTCGAGAGCGCTCCTCTAGGAGATTCCGATATTATCAAGGATCACATAATGACACCTGTCGCGCGCGCCGAGAACGGCAAGTTTCAGGGCCGTATATGGGGCGCGCCGAAGGAACCACTGATCGTCCGAATTGTCACGGGAAACTAACAGACGTCCCGCAGCCAGGAAGCGCCCGACTGAAAGCAAATGGCCGTTTCGAGATTTTGAGCTTGGTGCGAGGGCACTCGGCAAACCAAACCGGAGGCGACGCCAGGACAGCAGCTAAATCCAACATCACGTCCACTGCGACTCCTTTCAGATCCTGACGCCGTCTCGCCCCGTCAAGGGAGAAGCTGCCCAGGGGTCGGCGCCCTCGTAGCCAAGAAGAGGAAGCCCCTCCGCCGACCAAGAGAGCGAGAAGCTCCTTGGTCAATTTCGTGACTGTCCGGGGCCCTAGGACGCTAGAGGGAACGCTCCTGAGCCAAGAGTTTGCGCCCGTGGAAACACGGCATAGGCATTTCGGAGAAACGGTCGTGTGGGGGGAGCCGGGTTCGATTCGCTAGCTTGCCGAAAATCGATAGATCACTGTCGCGCTGGCTCTCGTCACGACACTACGTTCGGCCCTTTTGAATCGAGTTGCGAAATACGAATTAGTCGGTTGCGTCGCGAACTGTTCGTGCCTGGTGGAGGTTCTCGCTGCACCTGAGACGACGACCGCCCAGTCTCCGAGCTCTACGCTCTATCGGGAGCCGAAATTCAAGGGAACATTACAAACGAGAAACGGTGAGTCGAAACTGTGATCTTTTCGATATTTCGGTGCGCGACGGCTCGACCTTCGTCGTGAGAGGACGAACGCTTCCCGTTCCGTCCTCGATAATTCGCTCGTATTCGTTTCGGGAATACTTTGTGTTTTCGGGTCATTTTTCGAGAGAGTTTTCTTCTTAGATTGCGTGCGAAAGAGTGTCCTAGAGGAGTCGCGTTTCGTGCGGGTAATCTCTGCGATAGTTTCGTGTATTCTCGAATCCTGTGTTTCTCGCCGCGCATCGTATCGTTTCCGTCGGCGTGCGATCGCGTAATCGTTAGCGTACGCGTTGTAGCAACTCGCGTACGGAAGTCATCGCGGCAGTCTCGTAATTCGCCGATCATCTGCGCCTCGCGTTTCGAAAGTTCTTGTCGAACGAAACGACGATCGAATTTCCAACGGTATCGTCGCGAGAGAAAAACGATAGGACAACCGCGCTGCGAACGACCATCTTTCCGCTATCTTGTATGAAGAGCGCGGGCTCTCGGGTCGCGGCCACGTGGCCGCAGATTTTGTAAATTAACGACCGCTACAATAAATAGCTCGAGACCATATCGTCGTCGAATCATTACGTTCCCTGTGAGATCCGTCCTGCCGAGAGGACTGTCCTAGTTTTCCCGTGTTTGAACCTTCTGGCCTAATCGCGACGTCACTTTCGATCCGCGTTTCGAAGATTCGATTCTCGATCTCGGCTGCTCCGAGCTCGAGGGATATTCCGCGTTTCGTGTGGCATCCTTGAGGTGCCTGGCGCCCGAACTTTTCGCGTGTAGAGAGAAAAACCGTCGAATCTTCGAATCTCGTTTGTCTCGGGCGGACCGCGTGTACTCGGCCTGCACGCGGCCTGGTCTCAGCGCCTGCAAGGCCCGAAGTTAACCGGCTTCCGCGGGTCAAACTGCCCGTCGGAAAAAGGCTAACGTGACAATATATATATATAATCGTAATAAGGTTAAAAGGTTAACGAGTGCACACTCGTCGGAAAACTCACCGTCGTTGTTCGGTATAAGCCGAACGTTTCGATGAGTTAATTCCTCAAAATGTGTACTGAATGCAATAGGGTGAAAGACCAAATATAAAATGCGAAAACCGAACGGCACGGCACTGCTGGAGAATCGCAGGAGCGGCGAACGATCTCGAATTGTAAATGATAGGGTGAAAGAACAAGTGTAAGAAAATTCAGAAAACCGAACGGCACTGCTGGAGAATCGCAGGAGCGACGAACGATCTCGAATTGTAAAGAATCACGGGTGAGCGTAGACAATCTGATCAGCGTCGGCAGGGGCACGATAACGTGGCGACTCTGCTGTTGTCCAGACACACCTGTAATCTGGATAATTCGATCTTTCAGCCTTTAACAATAGAAAGAACTATTTGTAACAATTCCAACGCCGGGCTGGTTACGAGACCCGATGTTAATTTGACGGAAGGTTCGTGCCTCCAGGCACTGGATGACGGAAAGGTTGAGACAAATGTGAATAATTATTGAGAGGCGATATCTGGTAAGAGTGAAATATATTCTGATAAATTTGTATGGATGAGAACACACAGTATTACTACTGTTCCGTAATTTACAGACGTATAAAAAAACGGAAGGTTAGCTTCTGGAACAGACACGACCACAATACGGTCGAGAGAGACGCGACGACCATAGACAGTAAACAAAGTATTTCCCGCTAGGAACGCGTATAAGAAATTCGTACGGTTCACGCAATACCTGGCGCCCGAACTCGTGTCGCGTAGTCAATTCAAGCCTTCTACGAAAATTGCCTTTGCACCGGGAGGACCGTGTCCGCACGGCCGCGCACGGCCCGGCCTCAGAGCCTGTAAAATCCCGGGGTTGACCATTTTTCGTCGGCTATAAAACCGTTCGAAAAAGGGCCAACGTCGCAGATGTAGGACCATTTTGAAAAAATTGACGGAACACAAGCAAAGTATACTATGTTCTGTAAAAACTACTGTAAACTACTGTATTTGCCGTTACAACAGATGGTTGGGCATCGAGAGCAGTCCTAAGTTACTTATCTTTAACGTTGCATTACACGACAACGAATTTTGAAATCCGTCGCTATATGTTAAATTTACACTATTTATCAGAATCAAATACAAGCATATACATTCAAAAAACATTGGTAAATTTATTAAGTTCCTGGGGGATAAATTCCATGGATAAAGAAATAGTTTTCACCAGCGATAATGGACGAAATTAAGTTAAAGCCATCAGACTAAACAAAAAATGGACGCGCGTTCCCTGCTTTGCACATTGCCTGCAACTAGCTATCAAGTGCGCGTTGCAAAAATTACCACAGTATAATGATATCCGCAAGAAATGCAGAGCAATAGCAACCTATTTTTCACCTTTAAATATGACGTTACACGAAGCTAATATGCCCCAAAATTTAAATAATGATGAATGGAACACAATAGAAAAAATAGTCAACACATTAGACCCACTGAAAGAAGCAACAGATATTATGAGCGGGGAAACATATCCTACGTTATCGCAATATTTACCAATGTATACCGGATTAATGACAATACTACCAGAAGAAATAGAGCAATCAAATATGAAATTTGTAGAAATTGCCGAAATTTGTAGAAATCTCAGCCAAGCGTTAAAGGTATTTGTGATTTTTTATTTACATATTATAATTTGTGACGCAAAATTTGCGACGTGGCCGCAGATTTTTGTAAAATAACGACCTCTACAATAAATAGCTCGAGACCATATCGTCGTCGAATCATTACGTTCCCTGTGAGATCCGTCCTGCCGAGAGGACTGTCCTAGTTCTCCCGTGTCCGAACCTTCTGGCCTAGTCGCAACGTCACTTTCGATCCACGTTTCGAAGATTCGATTCTCGATCTCGGCTTCTCCGAGCTCGAGGAATAGTCCGCGTTTCGTGTGACATCCTTGAGGTGCCTGGCGCCCGAATTTTTCGCTTTTCGAGAGAAAAACCGTCGAATCTTCGAATCTCGTTTTGTCTCGGGCGGACCGCGTGTACTCGGCCTGCACGCGGCCTGGTCTCAGAGCCTGCAAGGCCCGAAGTTAACCGGCTTCCGAGGGTCAAACCGGCCGTCGGAAAAAGGCTAACGTGACAAATTACAAAGGAAAAAAGAATTTAATTAAATCTTGTAATTTTCTAAATTTTAAATTTTAGGAACGGTTCGACCTTATCGCCAAAAGTGATCCGATCATTTTAGCGACGCTAATGAACTCTCGTTTCAAAGATCGGTTTTTATCGGAAGAGATGAGGGAGCAAGCTATACAAAAATTAAAAAAGAAAATGAATTGCATCACAGACGACAATGAAAACCAAATTTCATGTATTCCGAGCACATCAGGTAAAACGAATAATTAACTATTGAAATTTACAAAATTACATAGCGATCCTCATAAATGTGATATGTTATTATTTTTTAGCAACACCACAGTCGAAACTGTCTTTATTTTTTCAACAAAAGCTTGGCAATGCAGGCAAAGGACCAGGAACGCAGAACACGATTAGAGACACAGAAATACACACGTATTTAAGTGCCGAAGTTGTTTCGGGAAATACAGATATTAGAAATTGGTGGAAATGCCAAAGTCAATATCCACTATTGAAATTATCAAGAAATTATCTTGCCATTCCCGCGACGCAATGTACAAGCGAACGCTTGTTTTATCAGCTGGAAACATACAGTAGCGGACAAAATAGTTACCACTTCATTCATAGTAGTCAAAAAAGTTACCAGTAATATCAAGTTAAAGGTTTAATATGTATTGGTTATATTATTTTAATAGAGAATTTAATACTCCATAGAACTTAGTTAAGACGGTATTTATTTTATTAACAAACCAAAATTTTATATAACATTAAACAAAAGGAACACACTTTTAGAACCGACAAAGTAATTACCACTTTTCTCTTCCCATATAGAATAGAATAGAAATGCTTTATTTTTAGCCTTCCGGCCATAAAAAGGAACTCGGTTTACAATTCAGTCTTAACTCTCTCATCCTTCCATACCTTTCACGATCCATTCATACAATTTTACTTTGCCCTATCCTTCTCCCATCCTTCTTTCAGTGCTGTTCATTTCTTTTTTTTTTCTAGCTTCCTCAGCCAATCTATCACTTCTTTTGACCCCCTCTGTCTCTTCCCATATATTTGGGCTACATTTTTGTGGTGTACAGCACTGCTCTTCGTTCTTTTGTTTTAAGTAAACGCGTTATAGGTTATTGTGACTAAAAATGCCTCGTGGAAAGAAAACTGGTCCCCAAATGCGTAGTTTAATAGTTCGATTACGCGATGACGAAAGTTACACGTATCAACAAATTGCTGACCATTTGAAGATGGATAAAGGCACAGTACGGCACATTTATTGTCGTGAGAAGAACCCATTGATTACGGAGAACCGAGGTCGGCCAAGGAAAACTAACGAAAGGTTAGTTAAAGTGTTAAACTTTAATTCGTGCCAAAGAATAACGAATAAACATTTATTGCTTAGGCTATAGGTTATTTATTGGTTTATTGGCAAATGAGCAAATATTTATTTTTAGAACGGATTACTCATAGTGCGAAAATCTGTGGAAAACCCAAAACTGACAGCCCCAGAAATCCGTGGCAAAGTGTCAGTTAATGTTAGTGCCCGAACGGTGCAACGGCGACTAGCGGAGCATGGACTACATGGGCGGATCGCTGCAAAAAAACCATATTTATCGAAAAAAAATATAAAAAAGAGGATGGAATTTGCACGTGAACACATTACGTGGTCCGTGCAAAGGACCACTACTGGGCAAAGATTCTTTTCAGTGATGAGTCAAAATTTAATTTAGTACACAGCGATGGTATTAGATTTGTACGGCGTCCGATCAACGAGAGATTTATCGTTATACGATTGGCACTTTTAAACATGGAGGAGGGTGTATAATGGTGTGGGGGGCATTTAGTCTTTCGGGATTAGGCCCTATTCATAGAATAAACGGCATAATGGACAAATATCAATATCGCAACATTTTGGAAACTGTCATGAAGCCATATGCCAATAACGTCATGCCTGCTACATGGATATTCCAGCAGGATAATGACCCGAAACATACAGCAAAGTCCGTAAAACAATGGTTTTCGGACAATAATATGCGAGTGTTGAACTGGCCATCGCAATCACCAGACTTGAACCCCATTGAGAATTTATGGGCCATGATTGAGCGTGCACTTAATGGGCAGAAGTATAAAAAACAAGACGATCTATTTGCGGCTGTCGAGAAATCTTGGAACGAAATTTCTCTGGACTAGGATTAAAAAATTAGCAAAGAACATACGAAAAAGTCTATTGGTTCAAAAGTTGTGACGCAATAACCACTTTTTCCGCCTCTTTTCGGTACGTCTCGGCTTATAACTTTTAATCGAATGGACATTTTCGAATGCGGTTTGCTCTAAAACCTTCCAGAGACAGAGACAGAGATAGAGAGAGAGAGAGTCACGGAGAGAGAGAGAGAGAGAGAGAGAGAGAGAGAGAGAGAGAGAGAGAGAGAGAGAGAGGGGGGGGGGGCCAGTGCGAGAGTGCGGAGAGCGAGACTGTGGGGGGAGAGAGAGTGCGCGAGAGAGATAGTGCGAGAGACAGAGAGAGTGTGCGAGAGAGAAAGTGCGAGAGAGAGAGTGCGAGAGAGAGAATTAGAGAGAGAGAGGGAGAGAAAGGGCACGTTTCTGCTTATAACTTTTGATCGACTGGATTTTTCGAATGCGGTTAGCTGTAAAGCCTTCCAGAGACAGAGACAGAGAGAGAGTCACACAGAGAGAGAGAGAGAGAGAGAGAGAGAGGGCACGTTTCTGCGTATAACTTTTGATCGAATGGACTTTTTCGAATGCGGTTTGCTCTAAAACCTTCCAGAGACAGAGACAGAGATAGAGAGAGTGACAGTGAGAGAGTGCGAGAGAGAGAGAGTGAGAGGGCACGTTTCTGGTTATAACTTTTGATCAAATGGACTTTTTCCAATGCGGTTTACTCTGAAACATTCAGAGACAGAGACGGAGATAGAGCGAGAGAGTCAGATAGAGAGAGAGAGAGAGAGAGAGAGAGAGAGAGAGAGAGAGAGAGAGAGAGAGAGTGCGGAGAGAGAGAGAGTGCGTAGAGAGAGAGAGTGCGGAGAGAGAGAGAGTGCGGAGAGAGAGAGAGCGGAGAGAGAGAGAGGTGCGGAGAGAGAGAGAGAGTGCGGAGAGAGAGAGAGTGCGGAGAGAGAGAGAGTGCGGAGAGAGAGAGAGAGTGCGGAGAGAGAGAGAGAGTGCGGAGAGAGAGAGAGTGCGGAGAGAGAGAGAGTGCGGAGAGAGAGAGAGAGAGTGCGGAGAGAGAGAGAGCGGAGAGAGAGAGAGAGTGCGGAGAGAGAGAGAG